>CAJVPS010002195.1:0-12989 GCA_910591765.1 Ambispora leptoticha | reverse complement strand
TTAATTCAAGTTGAGAAGGTTGAGTTAAAATAGGAATAAAGCTGATTTCTTCAATTAATTCATTTGTTACTGCTTCTTTTGGAATTAATTCAAAAGTCATAGAATATTTTTCTTTATTTAATTTAACCAGAAGTTCAAATTATATATAATCATTATATTTGTTATTATTATAGAGAATTAGACATTCTTGACAGAGTTTTATATTAATATAATCCAAGTGAACAAGTTATTATCTTCAATTAGAACTGAGTTATTAATAAATATATTGAAATATTTTAGTAGCAGAGACTTTTACAAAATTTTCATAGATGATTTCTTGAATATAGTCATCTTTATACATAAAGCAGGATAAAATTGCTTTGCTAATTTTATCATATTTATCATAAACTTCTAATAATATTCCTCTTTTTCTAAGCTTGTTAATTATTTTAATATTCTTTCTCTATTTTTCATAATTAAACTAATAAACATATTGATATTTATAAGTATAGAAATATTTCTTTTCATAACTTTCAGTAACAAATATTTCTTTTAATTTATTATATTCATCATATTAAGAGTAGATAAGAAGATTTAATTATTTTTTTCTGATACAGTTATTATAAGTAATTACTTTTTCTTCATTCATTTTGAAATATATTTCAGTATAGTATTTGTCTATATATTTTTCATATTCATGATATTTTTCAATCTGAGAATTGGAATAAATTTGTTATATAGCAGATTGATATATATCAAAACTTTTCTTGACTCTCTTATTAATGAAGAGTTCTTATTTAACTTTATTAGTTCAATCTTCATTAGTTTTATATTTAGCATGAAAAGATTTATAAATTTTAATTAATATTCAGTTAGCAAAATTATTATAGCATTAACAATATTAGTGATTAGGGATAAAAAGATTTTTATAATATCAGTATTAACTATTTGGTTCTTGTTAGTTAAATAACTATCAGTTATTTCAATTGTATTTTTGTGTAAACTTTTTATTCAGTCATTTGAAATCTTCTTAGATATATTTCTTCTATTTGATTTTGATTTCTTCTTGATAGACTTGTATTTTATAAGTTCTTTTAACACTTTAGATAATTTGTGAAGGTATATCTTCAAAATTAACATCTCTTAAGCTTTGATTTAGAATTTTAACAGGAGTTCAGACTTCTTTAGTAATGATTTTAATACTATTATTATCTTGAAATTCTTGTTAACAAGGAATCACAATATTCTAATTATCATATTACCACATGAGAAAAATCTTCTTTTTCAAGTATTGTTTCTCAAATTTACTTTTAGAATCTTCTTCAGATTCATCTTCTTCTGAACTTGTATCTTCAAAAATCAGTTCTTCTCTATCATCATGAATAAATTTAATTGGTACTTTTCCTTTTTGATCATTATATTCAAAGATGAGTAGTTCTTTTCTGATATCAATTTTGACTTTGATTTTGTTTAAAAAGTCCATTTCAATAATTATTAAGTATATTTTAATTTTGATAATATCTACTTCAGTAGGAATTATAATTTTATCAATATTCAAAAGTAAATTATTAATAACTTCAAGAGGCTATTTAGATACTCTATTTATATCTGATATAGAAATATTTAAACTGTATTATATTTTCAATCCTATATCTTTAATAAAGTTATGTGTAGTAACATATCCAGAGATAACAGTATTAATAATTAAATTAATAATATTCTTTCTAACTTTAGCTTCATACTAGACAGATGTGATTTTAAGTTTTTGTTTAAGTAATACTCTTCTTTTTCTTTTTGGCTTGAGTACAGTAGCTTAGCATATTCCTTTTAATAGTTAAGTTCTTTGTAAAGAAGAGATTTAAATAAGTTGAATAATAGTTATATTTGCTTTCTGTTGAGTTAAATCTTCTAGAATATCATACAGTTCAGTTATGATAACAAGTACAAGTAGAATAATTTTACTTTTCTTTTTGTGAATAATCTTCTTGACAAGTTTTTTTTAAGAGTTTTAGATAGTCTAGTATTATTCATGTCTTGATCAATAGGAGTGTCTTCTTCTTCTTTATAATTATTTGATTTCTCATTTTTATCAACTACTTCTTTATGAGATCAATCTACAGATCTGATTATATAAGAAATAGTTCTAGAATTTCTGAATTTTCTCTTAGTAGCCAAGTATTCATATGTATCAAGTAATGAATTTATATTGTCAGATTTGATAGTTAGTATTTGAATTCTATTAGTTAGAGCTTATATTTGAGTCAATAATATATTTTGATTATTATTTGTATTTTGTTTATTACTAGTATTTGCCTGATTTGGTAGTATATTATTTTATTACTAATTATTTTTATTTATTCTCTGACAATTATTTTCAAAGTTATTCTGATTATTCTGATATAATTGTAGCTGAGGACAATTAGGATGGATATGATCTGGTTTATCATAATTATAATAGATTAAGACTGATTTAGAATTTTATTTATTAGATCTATAACCTGAATTATTTCTGTTATAACTTGATTTTTTATTGATTTTAATACTTTCTATTCACTAATTGAGATCTTGAAGTGCTATCAAAATAGCATTCAGTATTGAGTTATTCTGAGTTTGAGATTGATAATATTCACAAGTTAGTATATCTGTATCTGCTTTCTCTATATTCTTGGTGACTTGTATCATATTTAAGAAAGTTTTATCAGCTGAAATCTGAACATATTTTCTAATTTCTAATTTTAATTCTTTATAAGTATGAATCTTGTATTCTTCTGAATATTTATTTTCTGGATTTATTTTATAAAGTAGATTTATGAATTTATTTATATATTCTTTTACAGTATTAATCTGTTACAAGATTTTAATTTTGTCCTGTTATTGGTCAATTCTTTCTTGAGTATGGAAGTATGTAGCAAATTAATAACTAAAACTATATGATTAGTTATTGTTATCATTTTAGGTTATTAATCTGATAGCATTATTTCTTTTTCTTTCATTATATTACAAGGTAGTAGCATCTTTTAAATATTCTC
This sequence comes from Ambispora leptoticha, assembly GCA_910591765.1. Lineage (NCBI taxonomy): Eukaryota > Fungi > Glomeromycota > Glomeromycetes > Archaeosporales > Ambisporaceae > Ambispora > Ambispora leptoticha. Next base: position 9,981 of record CAJVPS010002195.1, on the reverse strand, counting down.
TAACTAATTGTACTTTTCTGACATTAGTAATTTCATTAGCTTGGATAGTTATATTAAAGTCTTTCAACCATTCTGATAAATCTTGATCATTTTCTTAATATTTTTTGATAGAAATAATAATTTTTTCTATAGGTTAGGCATTCTGATCAGCTATTCAATTAGTAGGAGTATTAAGAGCTATAATAAGATTATCCAAGTTATTATTATTATTATTTTATTATGTCATCTGATTATCTTCTTTTTCTTCTGATTGATTATTATTTTCTAAGTCAGTTTGAATATATTCTTCTGAACTAAAGTAATTATTATTTTCTTTTGATTCTAGGATTAATATAAACTATATTAGAAAAATAGAAATATCTTTTGAGTTTTTTATTTCTGAATAATATTTATCAATATCACTATTAACAAAAAAAGTTCTTGATTGGAAGGTAAAGTCTTGATAGATAAACTGTTAATAGAATTGTTCAATTAATCTAGTTATTCTTCTTGTGTATTAATACAATCAAATATAAAAGTATTTACTAGTTATATTATTTTTTATCTTAATTAGCTAATATATATTTCAGTAAGATCAAGTTAAATTAATTCTTGAAATAATAGATAGATGATTTAATTAATTAATATTGCTCTAATATATTCTGTAAGTAAGCAAAAGATATAAAATTATAAAGAAAAATTAGATTGAAGAGAATGATAATAGAGGTAAAAGTCTTAAGGGGGTATTCTAATAGGATAATTAGAAATTTGGTATGTATTAAGATGATAATTAATAGATAGTTCAATAAAAGAATAATAATTAGTTATAAAAACTCAAAACATAAGTATTTATTAATTATAGATAAAGAAAGAAAAGAAAATAAAAGAAATATAAAAGTATGAATATAATAAAGGATATAGAAAAAGTTTTTCTTCACAAAAAAAACATCAAAAATATGTTATAGCAAATTGGTAAGTGGATTTTCACTTGAATTCATCTTAATAATATAGAATTAGAAGAGACTAAAATAATTAAAGAGTAAAGAAAGAGAAATTAGATTATACTTTCAATAATGATAAAAATTTCTAAGATCTGTGCCAATATCTATAGATATTATTTCAAAAAAAATAATTAAATAAATAAAGAAATAAATAAATTAGAAAAATTATAAAGATTAATTAAGTAAAGTTACTAGTAATCAATATAATTCAAGATTTGAATTGATTAAATAGCAAGTTATTAATTAAAGAAAATTATAACTAATAAAAGATAAAAACTAAAGTACAAAAACTAAATAATTAAACAAAAATAAAAGGTATGACTTATTTATAGTAAAGGTTATTATTATAAACTATACTCTAGAAGATAAGTTTTATCACGACTATAGTTTATAATAAGTTTTGAGAGCAAAGACTGAATTATTTATAAAGATAAAAAGAATTACAATTATTCTAAAGATTTTCTAGTATTAATACTTATAAGTATTATATTAACACAAGGCAAAAATAAAATAAAACAAAAATATAAAAATGAAATTGTGATCACAAATATTAAACTAAGAGATGGTATCAAAACTAAGCAATAAATACTTAAAAACTAGTAACAAATACTAAAATAATTATAATAAATACAAACAAAACTAAGACAATCAATGTTAAACAAAATAAAAACAACAAATGTTAAATAAAGCTTTTGCATATAGAAAAGCTTATTGAATCTTTTTTAAAAAGAGATAACAAATATCAATTCCAAGTTTTTACATATAGGAAAGCTATCAAGAATCTTTTCAATCAAAATATAATCTATTACAATAGAAGAAATAATTAAAAGCAGGATATCAAGGTAAAAATTAAAGGAAAATTACAAGATAAGTATAACTCAAGTATTTTTAATGACAATTGAATTATTACTATTCAAGTACATTTATTTCAAGTTTCAGAGCAAAGATATTTATATATCTTTAAGATTTTACAAGTTTCTATCTAAACTTATTTGCTACTCTAGATTATAATTACAATCTTTAGGGCAAAGTATCAATAAATAAACAAGTAAAAATAAGAGATAAAATATATGTGATAGGTTAAATGATAATATAAATGATAAAATAAAATAAAAAGATAAGATATATATTCTAAAAAGAAAAGATAAAAGATAAAAATAAATAAAATTCATTGATAGACTATTTTTAAAGTATTTCTGAACCATTGTTGAACTATTTGTAAACTGTTATTAATTTTGGAGCTAATTATTTATTAATAATCTTAGAATATTACAAAAATATTGCAAAAATATTATTGAATCATGACTGAATCCATAATTGATATACTAATTATATTATTTGAAATCATATGTATTTCAAAGATCATTTGATTGATCAAATTTTTCATAATTGAAAAATTATGAAATTAAAGAAATTTATGTTACTATTATAATATTTGGTCTCTTTAAGTAAGATTAAGCTTCAGTAAGACTATTAAATTCTTTTCAAAATTTCTTTGATTTCTTCATTTTTTATAAGTATCAGGTTATTATAAATAATTTATTAGAAGTTATATACTTTTTCAAGTTCACATTTTTCTAATAGCTGGTGAATTCATTTTTCAAGAAGAAAGTATCTTCTGATCAAAGTAACTCCTTTTGACTATGCCATTTTTCTCTGTAATTTCATTAATTTTCAAGAGTGTTGTCTAGGTATTTCTTTTAATAATTGTCCAAAGTAATAATATCTAATGAATTGTAATTTATCAGATTGATTATCACAATTTTCAAATAAATCATTAAATATAGTCTGAACTCTTATCTTCCAGCTTTGATTAGGTCAAAATTGATAATTAACATTTGCAGTAATTACTATTCTTGAAATTTTAGTATTGATTATATTCACAAATCATTTTACTCTAGAAGTACTTTATGGATTACTTATTGAAGTTGATACTTCTTCTACTATTAGTTCTGATTCTTGTAGTATTTCTAAGAGTATACTGATATTGAGTTACCTTCCAGTAACAAGATTGTAAATTACTTTCTGATTATTATCTTCAAGTATTAACTGATCTTTTTGAATTTGTAAAGTTCTATTAAATTTGTTGTTTTTCAATTGTTAGTGAAGGGTCAAAATATTTTGAATAAAATTAAAGTTATTAAAAAGAGTATTCATCTTTAAAGAGTTAAATACTAACAAGAAACTAAGCTAATTAATAAGAATATTAAAATAATTAAAAGTAATAAAAATTTAAAGAAAATATTAAAGTAAAAGTCCTATATTTATAAAATGAAATTTTTAATAAGTGATCAATATATATGTATATATACTACTAAATAAGATTTATGTAAAATTAAGAAATAAATAAATAAATATTATGAGACTAAAAAACTATTCTTCATTTTCTTCTTTTGTTATTGATATTTCTATATATTTAATAATTATTCTTGACTTAAAGTGATTATTTCTACTATGATAACTTTTCAGTTAAATATTATTAAAAGTTTTGTATAATAGTTGATTATATTGATTTTTCAGTTTATAAGCTTTATTACCAAGAGTTTTATGAATATAAAATTATTTTGTATTCCATTATGATTGAAATTTATTTTCATAAGTAATATATTGCTTTATATTATATACTAAAACTTTATTATTAATTTTGAATTATGTGATTCTTTGTAATTTTGAATTATATTTTTATTTTATTTGTTATTGCTGTTTTCTGATTTAATTTTGTACTATATTAATATAATCTGATAAATAATAGATTAAAAAGAATATTTGATCTAAGATTTTATCTTCTTCATTTTTATTTTCTTTTATTAGTAATAAGTATTTTAAATTAATAGATAATTGAGAATCTCTTTTATAGATTAAGAAGAAAGATTCATATTTTATGATATTATTTCAAAATATTCTATATACAAATAATACTGTTAATATATATATATCTCATTATTTATCTAATATAATATAATATTTCTGAAGTATTTCACATAGTATTCTATTAAATCATTCTATTATTCTATTAGTCTGTGAATAATATAATGATAAAAACTTATATTTAATTCTAAATCATGTAATAAATTCTTTAATTACTCAAGTTATAAATTCAGTTTTTTGATCAGATCATAATTCTTTAGGATATCCATATCTATAAATTATTTTTTTGAAAATAAATTTAACAATTGTACTAGCTTCTTTATTTGAAATTGCTTTTGTTTCAGGCTATTTGGTGAGTGAATTTATTACTATAGCAATATATCAATTTCTTTTCATAGTTATTTTGCAAGAACTAACAAGATCAATTATAATTTTATCAAAAGACTATTTAACTTTAATAAACTGTAGAGATTATTTTGTAGTTTATCTACTAGTTCTTTGACAAGTTTCACAAGATCTAATAAAGTTCTTTATATCTATTTCTATTCTATTTCATTAATATCTAATAGCTATTTGTTAATAAATTCCATCAAATCCAAAGTGTTTAGCAAGTAAATCTGAATATATACTAGTTATTACTATTTCAATTTCATTTTCTTTCAGTACTTGAAGTGATGTGATAATTCTCTTCTATTCTTTTTGTAAAGTACTCTATTAATTATTAAAAAATATTTTAATTATTGATAAATTTTCTTTTGTTATTCTTCAATATATCCTACAAAATAATTTTCATTTTCCAGATATCTTATTAAGTTATAATATATAGTTAAATTTATTATATTAAATTAATCAGATTTGAATAATCTGTTTTAATTAGTTATTTAATAAGAGTTATTCCAAATATTTTATTGATTAGGTGAGTTTAATATTTTACTCTTGCAAATATATTCTTGAGAATATATCTGCATTTTGATTAATTTTTCAGCTCTATAAGTAATAATAAAGTTGTATTTCATCATGATTATTATTCATCTTGAGATTTGGAATTTAGAATTAACTTGTTTAGTAAATAGCTAATAAAATGCATTATAATTAGTAATAATTTTGAAAAGAGATTTAAGAAGATAATGTCAAAATTGTCTAATAGTCTAGACTATAGCCAGAGCTTCTTTTTTAGTGATATTATAATTCTTTTCTACTGATTTGAGTGAAATACTTGCATAAGTTACTACTTATTTTCTTTCTTTATCATCTTTCTAAGATAATACTGTATTAAGTTCAGAGTTAGAGATATTAGTATAGAGATAGAATTTCTTGGTAAAATTAGAATAGATTAAGATAGGAGCAGTGATAAATTTTTTTTCAAAGTTTGAAAAGTATTCTCTTGATCTATAGTTCAAATGAAAATAATATTATTTTTTAAAAGTTTAAATAATAATACTACTATTTATGAGAATTCTTTGATAAATTTTCTATAATATCCAGCTAGTTCTAAGAATAATCTAAGCTTTTTGATATTTGTTAGAGTAAAAAACTCTTGAATTCATTGAATTATTAAGAAATCAGATGAAATTTTATCTTGAGTTATGATATATTTAAGAAAGAGTAAGTTATCTCAAGTAAAATTGTACTTTTTTAAATTAAGTTTTAATTCAGCTTTTCTAATTTGTTAAAAAACTTTCTGTAAGTATTCTAGATATTTTTTTCAAGTTTTTGAATATATATTTATATTATCAATATAAATTATGATAAATTTTTAATTATAATCTCCAAGTATACTATTCATAACTTGTTGAAAAGTTGTTGATATATTATAAAGTCCAAAAGATATAACTTTAAATTCATATAATTTTTCTCTTGAAATAAAAGTTATTTTTTCAATATTAGATGATTTTATCTCAATTTGCCAATAGCCAAAGATAAGATTCATAAATGAAAACTATTTTGCATCTTCAAGATTATCTACTATCTTATTAATTATGGTAAAGAGTAAAGATAGCTTCTCAACTAATTGTGGCTTGCAATAGCCAATCAAAGAGCTGTGATAGAGTTACAGTAGCTAATCAGAGAATTGTGACAGAGTTGTAGCTAGTTGTGACTCTTATCATTAGTAAAGAGTAAATATTTTTCTTGATAAGTATATTAAATTTTCTATAGTTAACACAAAATTATATCTTGTTATTTTTCTTTATTGCTATTATAATAAATGAAGTCCAAAGACTATTGAATTTTTGAATAAAATCTTCATCTAGCATTTATTGAATTTTATTATAAATAAATTCTTGATCAGATATAATTATTCTATAAGTCTTTTAACAGATAAACTTTTTATTTTTAGTATCAATTAAATGTTAAATTATATTAGTTTATCCAAGTTCATTTAGATCTGATACAAAAATATCTTTATATTATTATAATAAATTATATAGAGTATCTTGTTATTCAAGAATTAATTCTCTTTATTTAATTACTTTTTCAATATCTTCTTTATCTAGAAAATATACTTCTATTTTATTCTTTCTAATTAATCTAAATTCTTGAATTTCATGAGATAATTCTCCTAACTCTTCTTTAATATCTACAAACTTTATTCTTTTAATTAGAGCAAGTTGCAAAATAACTACTTGGACAATTCATTTATTAAATTGAATTTTATAAGATTTATTTGAATTATTATATAAAAAAACTTCAATATTTCTAATATATCCAATATTAATAGTTGCTTCTTTAACTTTTATTTCTTTCTTAGCTAGTGATAATCAAGATATTAACTAACAAACAGTTTTTACAGAAATTTCAATTATCAGATAAAGATCAATTATAATTATTTGATAAGATTAAATTAGAATTGCTTCTTCTTTAAAATATTTAAGATCAAAGTTTGTATCATATTCATGAGCTCATTTAGATATTTTTTCTTTATCTTTATTATTATAAATTTTAATTATTAAGTTTGCTAACTGTTTTTTAAGTTTTTTTCTTTCTTTTCATCTTTATAATTTTCAGATACTATATAATATTCATTTAAGATTTCTTCAATAGAATTATAATCACTATCTTCAGTTTTTTCTTCTTTTGCTGGATCTGAATATTTTTTTTCTAGTGGCTCTTCAACCTGTTCAGATCATACACAATCTTTATAAGTATCAGAATTACAAGAAATTAAATATTTATTATAAAGTTCTATATTGATGTATTTCAATTAAGTTAGTTATTTTTTTCAGAAGAGAAATAGTTATTGATAGATAATCAGGAAGATTTCTTGAACTAATGCTTCTTCAGAACTATTATAAATTATATATTGCATTTCTTCTTCTTTATCATAATTAGTAATATATCAAGCAAATATTGCTTTTCTAATTTTATTATATTATTAATAAATATTTAACAGATTACTATTACTTTTTAATTTTCTGATAGTACTATTATTTTTTGCTAACTATAATAATTAAATATATATATATATTGCTCAGTATAATCACAAAAATATTTAATTTTATTATATCTTCAGATTATTCTAAGAAAATATTTAGCTTTATTTCAAAGTTCACAATAATTACAGATAGGTAAATTGAGTTACTATTGAGTAAAGCAATCAAAATAATATTGCTTTTTAGATTCATTTCCATCTTTTACTTCTGAAATAGTTTTACTATTCATAAAGTATTTATAATATGAACATTTAACTACTTTACTTTTTATCTTTAAATTTCTTAAAGCTTTACTTCTTGAAAAGAATCTTTTTTTAGTAATAAGTATCTTCTCTAATTATTAGGTATATTTTACTTCTAATTATCAATCTTTAATTTCATTCTAAAATAAAATTATTAATAAATTATTTAGAATATTTATTTTGATATTAATTCAGATAACTAAATTATTAAAATATTGAAGATATTTATATTTGGAAATTAGTAATTTGTGATGACATTAATATTCTGTAGCAGATTCTTTTCAGTCAAAAGTTCATAAGAACTTTGATAGTAAGTCTGCTAAAATTTTCCTTTCAATTTTGAGTATTCTTTCTAAGTGAGAGTGATATCTTTAACTTGAATTTCTTCTTTAAAGATTTTAATATTTTTAATTTTAGGAATTGAGTTTATAATAAGATAAGAAACTTTTTTTAAAATCTATATTATTAAATCATCAGAATAAAATATGAATCTGAGTTCAAGATTTATCAGAAATTTACCATAGAAAATTATAATCTTTTAAGTTTTGATTTTCAATTTCAAACTCATTATCAGAGGTTTAACTAGAGAATATTTCAAAATTATTATTAGTATCTTCAGATTATATATTTTCTTCTTCTCTATTCTAATCAAAGATCATTATATTTTTCTTGAAATTAATTTTAGCATTAATCTTATTTAATTAGTTTATATCTACTATAAGACTATAGATTCAAGTTTCAGTAATATCTACTTCTGCTAGAATTATAATTCCATCAATAATGATAGAAAAGTTATCAATTACTTCTAATGATTATTTAGAATATTTATTAATATCAAATATGGAGATATTGGATTTTTGTTAAATCTTTATTTCTAAATATTTGAGAAATTCATAGTTAATGACACATCCTGATGCTTTAATATTAATAATTAAATCTATCAAAGTCTTTTTAACTTTGACTTTATATCAGGCTGAGGTTATTTTGATTTTCTGGATGAATATTATTTTTCATTTAAGTTTCTTTTGTGATTACTTTCTTATTCCTTTTGATATTTAAATTCTCTGTTTTAATAATATCTTGATGAGCTAGATAATGATGATATTGACTTTCTGAAATATCAAATCTTTGAGTATATCATAAGTTTCTGCTTTCTTAACTAGAACTGAAAGATGAATTCTTTCTTTTTTTTATTTTTTTTTCTTCAGATTGGTCTTGTTTTCTTCTGAAATATCTGATAAAGATTAAGTAGCTTTATTTTCTTTTTCACTTTCTTCTTCTTTTTTAATAACTCTAGCTTATTTTCTTTTTTCAGCTAGATAATTATGAGTTACTAATAATAAGAAACTAGATTAAGTAAATAAATCACTTGATAAGCAAGCAGTAGATACTTGCAAAGCAGTTGTTAAATTCTGAATTGGGCAAGAAGAGAAGTAATATTCAGATTTTGTGAATTATTAAATTGCTAATTATTATTTTAGATAGTCTGATTTTACTAATTTTTATTATTATTATTGTTACTTTGATTTTGATTATTCTAATTTTGAAAGATATTTTGATTATTGAACTATTAATTTACAGATTGAAAATTATTTGGACAAACTTTACTAATATGTTCTTTTTTTTTCATAACTATATCAAATAATGATAGATCTATTTTCTTACTGATTTTGTGATTAATTATTATTATTATTCTGATTATTATACCTTTTGTCAGATTTTATATGATCTAATCTACTGGTTAAATCTTGCAAAATCTTAGCAAGAGCATTCTATTCAGCAGTTAATTGAGCTTGGATTTGATGATAGATCTATTCAAGTGAGTTTAAACTAGCTTTTTCTATATTTTTAGCAATTTTAATAATATTTTTTATAATATCTTTAGTATTTAAGTTAATCTATTTTCAAATTTCTGATTTGAGTTCTTTTTTGAAAATTTGAATTTTATATTCTTCTGGATAGATTTGTTCTGAATCTACTTTATTTCCAAGTTTTATAAATTGATTAATATATTTCTTTACTATTCCAGTCTGCTTTAATAATTTTAATTTATTTTGTCATTATTATATCTTACAAAATAAATAAAATTTAAGAATAAATTAGTAAGTAAAATTATATTTGTTATGATCATTATTTTTCTAATTATTTAATTTAAGATTATTACTTGTAGATTATTAGTTAAACTAAAGATGATAGCTGCAATTACTATATTATAATACTTATATTGCAACTATATGTTGCAACTTATTAAAAAATTTAATAAAAATTACAACTTGTCATAACTTATCACAAGTCACAACTTGTCATAACTTGTCATAACTTGCTGTAATTTATGTAACTTATCATAACTTATTATAACTTATTATAGCTTACTATAACTTACTATAATTTATTATAATAATATTTTAAAGAATATATTTACAAATTTTCAGATTTTTAAATAATTATTTATCAAAATAT
>CAJVPS010002194.1:0-12993 GCA_910591765.1 Ambispora leptoticha | reverse complement strand
GATCCTTCTTCAGAAAATTTTTGCTCCTGCAAAAATCAATTAATAATCTTTAATAATTCTTTCTTGTTCAAGTGATGTAACTTGATTAGTGCAAACTCAAATCTATTATCAAATACTTCTTCTTCAGAGTTATAAATAAAAAAGACTTTATGAGTGATATTATATAATCTATCATGTATATATTTTTCAAGAGTATCTTCAATATTTTTTTTGATTTCTGACATATCTCTTGAATATTTCTGAGGTTAAATTGAGAATATATATTCAAGTTTATAATATTATAATATCATTTGGCTATTATTTTTCAAAGGGTTATTGTAGATTGATAGTACAGCTTCTTTAAATTGAGTAGACCAATCTTTATCTAAGGTTGATTTAATATTTTCTGATATGAATATGAAGACTTCAGATTATTCTTCAGAAGTAATTGAACTATCAGAACTTATGAATTCTAATTCTTCTTCAATATCTTCTTATTTAATATTAACTTTAAATTCATCTTCTGATAAAGTAATAATAAAAATATTTAATCAATCAAAATCTAGATTATTAGTTATATTAACTAATTCAATAAGTATATCAAGTGATTTAACAATTGTTTGAGTATCCAAGAGAAAAGGCTTATTAACTTCAATATCTTTAGTAAAGTCAGATTATATGAGTAAATCCAAAAGCATAATATTAGTTTCTTGTTCTGTATTATCACAAATAAGTAATCCATAAGTTGAAAAGATAATTATTCCAAAGGGTTGATGTATGAATATTTCCTGATAGATATCTTCAAGAGATTTGATTATTAAAGATTTAATCCAAGTGAGTAATTGAGATATGATAAGAGTATCAAAAGTAAAAGTATAAAAGTATTTGAAAAAGATATAAGATAATAAAGATAAAAAGTAATAGATAAAAATAAAAATATGAAAGAATAAAGAAAAAGAAAAGGAGAATAGAGAGGATATTTATATAAAATTTGAACTAAAAATCTATTATAAATGATAAGATATTAAAAATATTGGGGTAAGAATAATTATAAAAATAGATAAAAATAAGATAGAAAATAATTTCAAATATAGAAATGACAAAAATTAAAGAGGTAATCTATGTGAGTTATTTAATAATAATTTGTGATTCAAAGTAATCTTGATAATTGTGATAATATTTAAGTTATCTTTTATTAATAGAATACTTATGAACTTTTTCTTTCTGGTCATAAATTTTATAAGAGTTATATTCAGTATAGTCATGAATATAATATCATTCTTTACTCCAGATAGGTTGAAATTTATCTCTAATTATTGAGTATTATTTCATATTAAATAGTAATACTTTGTTTTTAATTTTTAAAACTGTTTTATTTTGAATTTTGTTATTAAATATTTAAGAATATCGCAGTTATTATACTTTTATATTTTATTTTACTTTCAAAATTTGTTAAGGTAATTGATCTACTATGTGATATATTTGTTATATTAATTTTTCTTCTTCTGTAGAGTTCTTTTCCAAATAGGTAGGAATTTGTAATTTAATTGATAATTTAACATTTTATCCATAGGTCAAAAAAAATGATTCATATTTTGTTATTGAATTTCTATTAGTTTAATAAGTGAAAAGAATAGTAAAAATAAAGATATCCCATTTTTGTTCATATATTATTATTAATTTTTGTAAAATTATACAGAGTATTCTATTATTCTATTTATTTATAAGTAATAAAGTGAAGAAAATTTATATTTAATTTCAAATTTTGTTAATAATTTCTTGACTATTTTATTAATAAATTCTAATTCATTATCTAATTGAATTTCTTTAGGGTATTCATATTTATAAATTATTTTTTTAAAGATAAATTTTGCAATTATAGTAGCTTTTTTGTCTAAAATTGCTTTAGCTTTAGACTATTTTATAAGATAATCTATTACTATAATGATATATCAATTTCTAGTTATTGTAATTTTACTAGATCTAATAAGATCAATAACTATTCTGTTAAAGAGTTATCTAATTTTAATAAGATATGAGGCTTATTAAGTAGTTCTTCCATCAGTTCACTAGCAAATTTTGCAAGTCTTCACATAGTTTTTAATATTTGTTTCCATATTATTCCACTAATATTTATTTGTAATTTATTGATTGATTCCTTCATATTCAAAATATCCAGATAAAGAGCTTGAATGTAAATTAATAAGAATAGCTTCCATTTTATTTTCTTTGATAACTTGAAAAGATGTAATTAGTTCTTTTCTTCTATTGATTTTGTATAATATACTATCAATTTGTAAAAAGTATTTTGCTTAATTATGAATTTTGTATTGTTATTTAAGAATTAATCCTACAGGATAAGTTTTATTATCCAAATATTATTATAAATTGTAATAAGTTGTTAAATTTATATTATTATTATAAAGAGAAAGATTATTTTATGATCTTCTAAATATATTCAGGATAATATATCAGTATTTTGATTCTTTCTTTCAGATTGATAAATAATAATAAAGATATATTCTATAAGAGATATGATCTAGTGATTTACTCTAGCAGAATGACTTGATTGATTTTTAAATAACTATCTCAAGATATTATACTTGATAATTATTTCAAAAACTATTCCAAGTAAATAATAACAAAATTATCTAACAGCTCATACTACTGCTAGGACTTCTTTTTTTATTACTTCATATTTTTGTTCATTTGATTTCAAAGTGGCACTTGCATAAGCAACTACTTATTTTCTTCTATCTTTATCTTTCTAAAATAAAATAACTTCAAGTTCTAAATCTAAGACATCAGTGTAAAGATAGAATTTCTTGATAAAGTCAAGATAAATCAAAATAGGAGCAGTTGTAAGATGTTGTTTAATTTATTGAAAAGCTTCTTCTTGATCTATGATCTAAATAAATAGTTCTTGATTACAAAGTAATTTGAATAGAGAGATAGTAATTTGAAAGAATTCTTTTATGAATTTTCTGTAGTATCTAGCTAATTCAAGAAATAATCAAAGTTCTTTAATAGTTCTTGGTTGAGAAAAGTCTTTTATCTTTTGAATAGTTGATGGGTCAGAGAAAACTTCTTCTTTAGTTATTACATATTCAAGAAATGGTAATTCCCTTCTGCAAAAGTTATATTTTTCTGGATTGAATTTTAAATTGGTATTTCTAATTTTGCAAAATACTTTATTGAGATAATCTAGGTGTTCTTCAAAATTTTTTGAGAATATAATCAGGTTATTAATGTATACATTGACAAAATTCTAATTATATTCTTCTAATACAATATTTATAGTTTGTTAAAAAGTTATTGAAGCATTGTATAATTCAAAAAGTATGATATTGAATTCAAAAAGTTCTTCTCTAGAGATAAAAGTGATTTTAGATTTATCTTCTTCTTTTATTTCAATTTGCCAGTATCTAGAGATTAAATTCATAAATAAAAATCAATAAGTATTTTTAAGTAAGTCTATCATTTTATCAATTCTTGATAATGGATATGCATCTTTACAGATAACTGCATTTAGTTTTCTGTAATTAATATAAAATCTTTTCTTTCTATTTTTTTTGGAAACTATAACAATAGGTGAAGTTCAAGAACTAATTAATAGTTGAATAATATTTGCTTCTAATATTCTTTAAATTTCTTCTGATATAAATATTTAATCTGAAAGAGTAATTCATTTCCAATATTTATTTTATATTAAATTAAGTTACTTTAGCCAAGTTCATATAATTCAATTACAAAGATATCAGTATTATCTTTTAATAGTTAAGTGAGAAGTCATTCTTGTTCAGCAGTTAATTTTCATTTTTTAATAACTTTTTCTTCTTGTTCTTATTCTAGAAAATAAATATATGCTTCTTAATAATTAGTAAATCTAAATTCAACTATTTCTTGCTAGATTATTCCAGTTCTTCTTGAATAGAAACTGATTTTAATTAGTCAATAGGTGTAAGTTGTAGAAATATTAATTAAGTAATTTTCTAATCTGATTCAATAATATAATCTTCTTTTAAATTATTTTGAATAATAATACCAATATTTTCAGTATATTTAGAGTTAATAGTTTTATCTTTAATATTGATTTCTTGTTTGATGAGAGATGAGTGAAATATTACTTGACATATAACTCCTACAGAAATTTCTATAGTAATATAGATATCTACTAATATGATACAATATGATAAAATTCTGATTTCTTTCTTTTTAATATAATAAATATCATAACTAGTATTGATAGAATATGTTTTTTCTGATAATTTTTCTTTATCTTAATTATTATAAACTTTGATTGTATAATAATTATTATTTTGTTCTATAGAAGTATCTTTTAAATAACTGTTGAATTATTATAAAAGTTCATTAAGTATTTGATAAATAATGTTGAATATTTCTTGTATTTCATTCAATTTAAGTTGAGAAGGATAAGTTAAATAGGAGTATAATTTGTTTTTTCAATTAATTTATTAGTTACTACTTCTTCTGGAATTGGTTTCAAAATTATAAGATATTTTTCTTTGTTTATTTTAACTAGAAGTTCAGATTGTATATAATTATTATATTTATTATTATTACAAGAAATTAGATATTCTTAACAGAGCTTCACATTGATATAATTCAAGTGAGTGAGTTATTATTTTTGATTAAAACTAAGTTGTTGATAAATATATTAGAATATTTCAGTAGCAGAGATTCTACAGAATTCTTATAGATAATTTCATAAATAAAGTCATCTTTAAATATAAAATAAGATAGAATTACTTTGCTGATTTTATCATATTTAGTATAAACTTCTAGTAGTATTTCTCTTTCTCTGAGTTTATTAATTATTCTGATATTCTTTTTTCATTCTCTATAATTAAACTAATAATATATTGATATTTATAAGTACAAAAGTATTTCTTTTTATAACTTCCAATAATAAATATTTTTTAGATTCATTATATTCATCATATTGAGAATAAACAAGAAAATTCAATTATTTTTTTCTAATACAATTGTCATAAGCAGCTGCTTTTTCTCTATTTATTTTAAAATATATTTCAGTATAATATTTATCTATATATTTTTCATATTCTTAGTATCTTTCAATTTGAAAGTTGTGATGAATTTATTATGAAGTGATTTAATATGAATCAAAGTTTTATTTTACTCTTTTATTAATGAAGAGTTCTTGTTTAACTTTATCAGCCCAATCTTTATTTATCTTGAATTCAGTATGAAAAAGTTTATGAATTTTAATTATTATCCAATCTACAAGATCATTATAGTATTAGTAACATTAATAATTAGATATAAAGAGATTTTTATAGCACTAATATTAGCTATTTGATCCTTGTCAGTTAAATAACTATTAGTTATTCTAATTATATTTTTTAGTAAACTTTTTATTAAGTTACTTGAAATCTTTCTAAGTATATTTCTTCTATTTAATTTTGATTTCTTCTTAATAGACTTATATTTCATATATTTTATGAATTCTTTTAATACTTTAAATAATTTAAAATAGTATTTCTCTAAACTTAACATTTCTTAAACTTTAATTAGAAGTTTTAACAAGAGTCCAAACTTTTTTAGTAATAATTTTAATACTATTATTATCTTGAAATTCTTATTATCTAGAGATTATAATATTTTAATCATCATGTTATTACATTAAGAAAGTTTTTTTTTTCAAGTATTATTTTTCAAATTTGCTTTTAGAATCTTCTTCTGATTTATCTTTTTCAGAACTAATATCTTTAAATATTAGTTCTTCTCTATTATCATGAATAAATTTAATAGGTACTTTTTCTTTCTGATTATTATATTTAAAGTTAATAATCTTTTTTTGATATCAATATTAGCTTTAATTTTATTCAAAAAGTTTATTCTAACAATTATTAAGTATATTTTAGCTTTAGTAATATTTACTTTAGTAGAAATTACAATTCTATTAATATTCAAAAGTAGGTTATCAATTACTTCAAGAGATTGTTTTGATACTCTATTTATATCAGATATAGAGATATTTGAATTGCATTATATTTTCAATCTCATATCTTTAATAGAGTTATATATAGTAACATATCCAGAGGTATTAGTATCAATGATGAAAATAATAATATTCTTTCTAACTTTTACTTTATATCAAGCAGATGTGATTTTGAATTTTTGTCAAAGTAATATTCTTTTTTTCTTTTTGACTTGAGTGTTATAGCTTGATGCATTTCTTTTAATAATTAAGTTTTTTGTGAAAGAGAGATTTAAATAAATTGAGTAACAGTTATATTTACTTTTATTGAGCCAAATCTTCTAGAATATCATAAGATTTAGCTATAGTAGCAAGTATAAGTAAAGTGATTTTGCTTTTCTTTTTGCAAATAGTCTTCTTGACAAGTTTTTCTCCAAGAGTTTTAGATAGTTTAGTATTATTCATATTTTAATCAAGAATAATTTCAGAAGTATCTTCTTGTTTTTCTTCTTTATTATTATTTGGTTTCTTATTTTCTTCAACTACTTCTTTATGAGATCAATTTACAGATCTGATTCTATAAGAAATAATTCTGAAATTTCTAGATTTCTTTTCAGTAGTCAAGTATTTATATGTATCAAGTAGTGAATTTATATTATCTGATTTGGTAATTAATGTTTAAATACTATTAGTGAGAGCTTATATTTAGATTAATAATGTATTTTGATTATTATTTGCATTTTGATTATTATCAGTATTTGTCTAATTTGATGATATATTATTTTATTACTAATTATTTCTATTAGTTCTCTGGCAATTATTTTCAAAGTTATTCTGATTATTCTGATATAATTATAGCTGAGAATAATTAAAATAGATATGATCTGGCTTATCACAATTATAATATATAGAAACTGGTTTAGCATTTAGATTATTAGATCTATAATCTGAATTATTTCTATTATAAATTGATTCTTTATTGATTTCAATATTTTTTATTTACTGTTGAAATCTTGAAGTACTATCAAAATAATATTTAGTATTGAGTTATTCTGGATTTGAGATTGATAATACCCATGAGTTAATATATTTACATCTGCTTTCTCTATATTCTTTATAACTTATATCATATTTAGAAAAGTTCTATCAGCAAAAATCTGTATCTATTTTCTGATCTTGGATTTGAATTCTCTTCTGTAAGTTTGAATCTTATATTCTTTCAGGTATTTATTTTTAGAATCTATTTTATAAAGTAGATTGATAAATTTATCTGTATATTTTTCTATAGTATTAGTCAGTTGTAAAGTTTTAATTTTATTTTTGTTATTAATTAATTCTTTTTCTAATTTAAAAGTGAGTTACAAACTAATGACTAAAACTATGTAATTGATTATTATTATTATTTCAAGCAGTTAATTAGATATAATTATCTCTTTCTCTTTTATCATATCACAAGATAGTAATATCTTCTAGATATTCTCGAACTAATTATACTTTTTTAGTATCTGTAATTTCATTAACTTGTATAATAATATTAAAATCTTTGAGTCACTCAGTTAGATCTTGATCATTTTCTTAATATTTTCTGATAGAAATAATAATCTTTTCCATAGACTAAACATTCTGATTGGCCATATTATCAGCAAGTACTTCAAGAATTTGGATAAGATTATCTAAGTTATTTAGTAAAGCCATTTAATTATCTTCTTCTTCTTTAGTTTGATTATTATTTTCTGAATTAGTCTGAATATTTTCTCTAAATCTGAAGAATTACTATTTTTTTCTAGTTCTAGAATTAAAATATGTTATACTGGAGAAATAGAGATGTCTTCTGAATTCTTAATTTCAGAATAGTATCTGTCAATATCATTATGATCAGAAGAGATTCTTGGCTGAAAAGTAAAGTCTTGATAGATAAATCATTAATAAAATTATTTAATTAAGTCAAGTTTATAATCTTCTAATTATATAGTATAATATATCCAGATAATTTACACAGAAAAGTCAGGATATAATATTATATTTGAGATAAAATTCACACAGAAAACTAAATCAAAAGCAGATAAGAAATTATATTCTAAACTTATTCTTTATTCAATGTTTAATAGTACTTAAAATTACAGAACAGATATAATATCTTTAAATAATAAATTAATGTTACATAAAATTAATAATATAATAAATAAAAATTAATAATAGATAATACTTATATAATAGTACCTCCAGAAGATGCTTATTAATAAATAAATAAAAAAATAAATAATTATAAATAAGAAATATAAAATGAGTAACTTACTAGTTATATTAATAGAACAAGAAAGAAAAGAAATTCTACTAAGAAACTATTTATAACTAAAATAACTCAAATATATCATGTGACTTTTCTTGACATAATTAGGTGATTGTGATGCAGTAAGTCATATGTGGTATAGTATATATCATAGCAATGATCTGTGAAATAAAATATAAATCTAATATAATTATTCTAATTTATTATAATACTTCTTCTCTTAAAAATCAATATTCTCATTGATGTTTTGATTCAAAAGATTTCATGAATTCTATAGTATTATAAAGATTTTCCAAGGATTCTCAAGTAAAATCATAAAGAGAGTAATCTATCTAGCCAGTAAGCTTGATATTTAAAAAGATTATATTATATTTTGATATATTCAAGAGATGCATGATCAGTAATAATAGTGAATCATTATCCTTTCAAATATGATTTTCAAAGATGAATGGTATGTATAATAGCAAGAAGTTTCTTTTCATATATTAAATAGTTTTGTTCAGTTGAAGATAGTTTATGTGATTTATAAATGACAGATTGATCTTCTTTTTTATGATTTTAACTAAGAATAGCTCCTATAGCAAATTCAGATATATCAGTTGTAATTGTGAAAGGTAGTTTAAAATCTGACAAGATTAAGACAGATGTAATAATTAAATACTATTTTAAATTATCAAATGCTTTTTATTCAGACTTATTTCAAATGTATTCTTGATCTTTGTGAAGTAAGATTATAAGTAGTAAAGTGATTGCAAAAAATTCTTTTATAAATTTTCTGTAATAACTAGCAAGATCTAAGAATAACTGAAGCTCAGAGATATTAGTTGATTGAGATCAGTTACAAATAGTAACAATTTTGCATTGATCAACTGATATTTCTTGATCTAAAATAAAATGACCTAGATATTTAACATATTACTTGACAAGTTCACATTTCTTTAATTTAGTATAAAGTTTATATTTATAAAGTTTAGAAAGAATAATATGAAGATATTAAAGATATTCTTTCTTAATATTATTAAATATAAGAATATCATCAAGATAAATAATAACAAATTTATTCAAATAGTTATGAAAAATATTATTCATAAGAGTCATAAAAGTTATAGACACATTAATAAGATCAAAGAGAAATATAAGAAATTTATAATAACTATATCTTGTCCTAAATGCAGTTTTATAAATATCTTTCTTCTTGATTCTGATTTGATGATATCCAAAGTAGAGATCTAATTTAGAAAAATATTATGTTCTAGCAAGATGATCTATTAGTTCATTAATATAAGATAAAGAGTATTAATTTTTAATTATAATTTTATTCAAGACATGATAATTAATACAAAGATAAAGAGTTTCTTCCTTTTTATATACAAATAAGACAGATACTCCAAATAGCAAAAGACTTAGATAAATAAAACTTTTGCTAAATAAGTCAAATAGTTTTTCTTCAATTCATCTATTTCAATATAAGACAAGTGATATGTAGAGTGAGATAGTAATTCAGAATCAGATATTAAATCAATAGCATGATCTATAGCATATTTTGATGGTAACTTATTAGAAAGTGAAGTAGAAAATATATCAGCAAATTCTTTAACTAGTTGAGTAACTTCATGAGAAGTTATTACTTCTTAATATATTTCTTTTATAGCAATATAGATTGCAAATAATTCAATATTAGATAGAATTTCAGCAAATTATTATTAAGATACATAAAGTAAATTGCAATTAGATATAAGTTTATCTTTGCTAATATTAATCTTGATTACTTTGTTACCATAATTAAATATTATGAAATTATTATACTAGTCAATAGTGAAATTAGTATGATAAAATCATAATTTACCAAGTATAAGATTATAGTGCTGAATATTAAGAACTTGAGTATTGATATTAGAGATATGGTATATATTTAGTTTTAGTTCTTTAATTACTACAGATAAATTAACTTCTTTTTTATGATCATCAGCAAGTTTTATGATAATAAAATTCATGATATGAATTTATAATTAATTATTTTTAATATATACTTCATCAATAAAATTTTGCAATGCTCTACTATCAAGCAAAATTCAGATAGACTTTCCATTAATATAACTATTAAATTTTAAAAGTTTCTTACAATTATTCTCAAGATAAGCAAATTCAATATTATTATTATATTATATAATAGTTATAGTATTATTATTATTCTCAATATTATTAACTTTGACTTTTCCTTTAGAATAATAATCCTTGGCAAAATAATCTGATTTGCTATAGTTATAATAATTATGATTATTATTATTTCTGTCACAAGTATTATTATTATTACTATTATTATTATAATTTAATTAATAAGAATTCTCAACATGATCTAGCTCTATAGATATAAGATCAACATTATTACAAGTATTATTAGAAGAGAAGTTCTAATTTCTCTTATATTTTTTATTGTAATTATAATTATCACTTTTAAGAGAATGATCAATATCAAATATAGCTGTATCATAATGAATTGCAAGTTTTCAGGCATTATCAAAAGTTTCCAGTACTTGATATGCTACTTTTATTTTTGTTACAGATTTAAAACTATTAATAAAATGTGCAACTTGATTTAGTTCTCTCATATCTTTAATTTATCTTATGATATTTTTGAATTTAGCATCATATTCTTAAATAGTATCAGTTTGACAAAGTTGATATAGTTGACAATGAAGATACTGTTAATAATTTGATAATTGAAATATATTATGAATCTCAGTAAGAAAAGATTTCCAATTTTCAAAAGCATAATTTTCTTCAGCGCACAAACTTTATTCAAATACTAATGAAAAGCAATATCTTCAAGATCAGTTCCAGCATATAGAATACAAATTTGTTTATTTATAATTTCTTGTATACATAATACTTTAGTTATTTATAGAATCCAGATATTAATATTCTTATGTGATTCTTCTTTATAGATTGAGATCCTGAGAGAAATTCTTGATACTAAAGGGGTAGGATTATTTTGTTGATCATTATCATTATTACTATTATTACTAATATTATTAAGAGCAGTAATAAGTTATTACTATTATTAAATAAGATTAGTAAGACTAGCAAGAAGTTATTAGAATTATTCACTTGAGAGATCAGGACCAGATATTATGAATATATTTATATGTGTGAATATGTATAGTATATATAGATGATGGAACTATGTATGTGATATACAAATAAAGATGGATTTGTATATAATAGATGTATATATATGCATATATGTGTATATATAATATTAATCTTTTTTACTATTATCAAAGTTATAATCTTCTAGTTATCTAGTATAATATATTTGGATAATTCACACAAAAAATTCAGGATATAATATTATATTTGAGATAGAATTCATACAGAAAACTAAATCAAAAGCAGATAAGAAATTATGTTTTAAACTTATTCTTTATTCAATGTTAATGGTACTTAAAATTACAAAACAGATATAGTATCTTTAAATAATAAATTAATATTACATAAAATTAATAATATAATAAATAAAAATTAATAATAGATAATACTTATATAGTAGTATCTCTAGAAGATGCTTATTAATAAATAAATAAAAAAATAAATAATTATAAATGAGAAATATAAAATAAGTAATTTACTAGCTATATTAGTATAACAAGAAAGAAAAGAAATTCTACTAAGAAACTATTTATGACTAAAATAACTAAAATATATTATGTGACTTTTCTTGACATAATTAGATGATTATTATACAGTAAGTTATGTGTGATATAGTATGTGATGCAGCAATAATCTGTAAAATAAAATATAAATCTAATATAATTATTCTAATTTATTACAAAATTATTCTTCTTGAATATTAATATAGTTAAATACAAAAGTATTTACTAGTTATACTATTCTTTATCTTAATTGACTAATATGTATTTCTTTAAGATCAAGTTGAATTAATTCTTGAAATAACAAATATGTGATCTGATTAATTGATATTATTTTAATATTCTCTGTAAACAAGTAAGAGATATAGAATTATAAAGAAAAATTAAATTAAAGGAGATAACAATAGGAACAAAAGTCTTGAGAAGATATTTTAACAGAGTAGTTAGAGATTTGATATGTCTCAAGATGATAATTAATAAGTAATTTAATAAAAGAATAATAATTGATCATAAAAACTCAAGATATAAGTATTTATCAATTATAAATAAAGAAAGAAAGAAAGAAATACAAAAAGAAATATAAAAGAAATATAAAAAGTATATGAATATAATAAGTAATATAAAAAGGATTTTTCTTCACAGAAAGGATACCAAAAATATATTATAATAAATTAATAAGTGAGTTTTACTTGAATTCATCTTAACAATATAGAATTAAGAGAGACTGAAATAATTAAAGATAAAGAGAAGAGAATTAAATTATACTTTTAATAATAATAAGATTTCTAAGATCTGTATCAATATCTACAGATATTATCTTAATAAAGGGTAATATAAATAAAAAAAAATAAATAAATCAAAGAAATTATAAAGATCAACTTAGTAAAGTTACTATAATATAAGATTTGAAGTAATTAAATAGTAAAACTACTATTAATCAAAGAAGGCTATAACTAAAGAAAAGATAAAAACTAAAGTATATAAACTAAATAACTAAACAAAAATAAAAGATATAGCTTATTTATAGTAGAGAACTTCTATTCTCAAAAATAATAAAATAAAAAATATAGCTTATTTATAGTAAAGATCTTTTACTTTCAAAATAATATCAA
>CAJVPS010002193.1:0-12995 GCA_910591765.1 Ambispora leptoticha | reverse complement strand
TAAAATTTGAATGATTTTTATTAGAAGCAATTATTAATTTTTATATTGAGGTACAAATCTTTTTGCACTGACCCATAATTATAATTATAATAAAATTTTAAGTTTTAATTATAATAATTTGTTTATCTTTTAATTTAACTTTTTGCATGAATCTCTTATTAATACTTCATTATTAACTTGATTTTTTATATGAATTTCTTGATAATTTCTTTATATATAATAAAAAAATTTATAAAATCTGATTATTTATCATATTAAAAATAATTTTATATTTAGTTTTTTAAAATAATATAATTTAAACTAATTATAAACTTATTATAAATATAAATTATTAAATCTAAATTTATTATATTTAGATTTAACTATAATTATAAATAAAAATTTAATTAAATTAATATATTTTTTAAATAATAATTAATATATTTATTTTAATATATAATTTTAAGTAAATTTAAAAAATTTTATATAATAAAATTTACTATATAAGCAATAATTTTCTTTTCAAAGTTAATATTTTTATTTATATATTTATATTTTAAAAATTAATAAAAAGTATTATTAGTAGATATATTATTATTATTAATATTTTTATAAAATTAATAATTTTTTTATTTATAAAATTTATTATAAAATTTTTATTTTTTATTAATTTTTTAATTTATTATTTCAAAAAATAATATATCTACAGAATATTCAAGTATTTATAATAAAAAAATATAATCTAAAATATTCTTATATTTAAAATATATAATATTATTACTAATAAAATAATTTATATAGTAATTAAAATAAATATAATCAGATTTTTTTATAGTTATATTTCTTTATAAGTTTTTATAATTATTTTTTAAGTTTTTTCATTATTAACTAATTATAATTAAAAATACTTTTATAGCTATATATCTTTATAATTATTTAATTTTGATTTTTTAAATATAAGATTTGACTTTAATAATATTTTTCAAATTAAATAATAATATTTTTATATAATTCTAATTATTAAATATCAAGATATTATTAAAATTTTAATATAAATTAGTAATTAATTGATAATAAATTAAATAATAATATTTTTATATAATTTTATAATTTATATTAAATTTTTTTAATATAATATTATTAAAATAAAATTTTAGTTTTATAAAAAACTTTTAAAATAAATTATATAATATAATAATTTTTTTTATTACTATGAGTTAGAATATGTATAAATTAAAGAAAAATAAAAGTAAGCATTTCTATAAATTTTAATTATTAATAAAGCTATTAGCTTCATTATACTATTATATATCTGTCTTCTTATTTGATTCAAAATTTTTAGTTCAATTTATATTTTTTGCAAATTCAAAATAATATTGTATATGTTTTGACTTTAGATATATCTTTTTTTCTCTTGATGCTTGTTACCAAGACATTATTTCAAAATGGATAACAAATAATTTGCTGAATTTTAATATTTCAGCTTTGTATATAATTTTTATGAAACAGTTACAAAACTAAATAAATGAACAACTTGTCATCCATTTAATGCCAGTTTTATTTGCATTTTGGAGAGTATTATTTTCATCTTTTAAATATACAAAAAAGTGTGAATTGACTAATATTTTTTGCTCTAGCTATTTCTCTTGTAATGCATCCATTATTGAAGAAAGTTTTGGCTCTTTATTTGTAATAGTATAGGATTTTTTGCTTTATCTATTAAATAATTGTATGAGAGCAAAAAAGGTAACAGAAAGGTTGATTATCATGATTTTATGCAGTATCGGTATTGATTGCTTAACCAAAACATCAAAAGAAATGTATTTCGTACAAGTCATGTAAAATAAATCGATTGGCGATCAAAAGTAATGCAACAAAAAATTAAAATATGTTAAAATCGTATGTTTTAATAAGTTCATAAATATTATGAGAAAAGTAATCTTAATATCTTTTAATTAAATTAACTTTCTATTAAAAATAATGGCATACAATAATAAAAGAACTTTAAAACTTATATAAATACAAAATCTAAGAATATATATATATATATTCTCTAATATGCAATATTCTAATTTAGAATTTAAATTCAATGAAAATTTTGATGTAAAAAGAATTTAATCTATTAATAATATTAATCCACACAACTTCAAAACCATCCGACATCATGAAAAAACTCCCATAACTTGCACGCTTTATTGACATCAATTCTGACAGCACGCTGCGCGTCAACCTTACGAAACGACAATCCTCGATCTTCAAATTCTCTTGCAACTGACAAAATAGCTAGTTTCGTATTCAGATATTGAATTGGTGTCATTCGTAAAGTTGACACGACTTGAGCCTCGACATGATGTAACATCTCAAAATAAGATTCATTCCTTATATCATGTGGCATTCCCTTCCAAATAATCTTTGGTCGTTTGATATGGTCGAGAAGTCCTTGATTGTATTCCAAAGACTCAATCTCATGTAATAATCGTGAAACAGGCTTTTGTAATTGTAGTGGTGGTTTAGTCTTGTCAATCGAACTCTTGACTAAATTTTCATGTTTTGATCTTGAATAACTATGAACAGTATTAGAGTCCAAGAGTAGGCGTGGATTTTGCATATATATATTATAGACTTGGCATGTGAAATTGATGCTAGAATCAGAGAAATCCTCTTTTGATGGTGATCGAACGGGATGCGGATTTTTGCGAGGTGGCTTTTGTCTTTTCATATTTGAAGTTAATGAAGAAGAGAAGAATGAAGAGAAAGAAGATGTTGAATTTTGTCGAATCGATTGTAAAATATTTTCCGGGGCTTCGGTGATCCTCCAACGAAATTTTGAGTTTTCTTTGTTATTGTTGATGACTTTTATTTCTTTTTCACCCTGCTGCTCCCTTTGTTCCTGCTCATCGACAATAGTATCATTATCATTATCACTATAATCGAATGCATCTTTCAGTGACTCGTTCATTTCAATGTCGTCGAAGTCGTCGTCGTCCTCTCTCAAAGCATAAGAGACAGATTTTCGTTCTTGTACTTCGTTGTTATCAAGTAAATTGAAAATCGAACGAGTACTTCTTGTGCTGATGGATCTTTGAGATAATAAATAGGAAGATGAAATTGCTTCTTGATTATATAAATAAAGTTATATATTTCATCAGCAATAGATTAATCATTAATCAAATCCTCTATCAGAATCACCGTTAAAGTTTCCTTCATTATAAAAATACATGTATATATAATAGAAAAATATACCTTGCACATCGTCTTTAGTAGGAAGTATCATAATTACTCGTGAAAAGATGAAAGAAAGAAAAAGTATCAGAGTTTCAGAGATATTATTGGATCTTTTTGAACCATGTAAATGAAGCAGAGAAAGATCAAGCAATGCGAATTTTTCTTCTTTATATAATCCATGGATCGAAGTATCATCATCACTTTCATCATTATTTGAAAGGTAGAGCAGAATAAATTTATTTGAATATTTAATGAGATATAGTATGCAATGTTTAACAATTTTATGCTTTATCGTTATTGAAATCACCTTAATTAATTAAACTCAAGATTAGTTTTTTTTTTAGTACATAAAAATGGTTATGATATCAGTAGAAATTAACGGTAGGTTGGTTTTACAGACTGAGCAAAACAAAAAAAAGAGAGAAAATTAATCAAAACAACAAATATTCGCTTAAATGATCAAGACTTGAAATGATGTTAAATCAAGTGCTGCGATCTCTCGAATAATTATAACGAGATCCATAGTTTGTTCCATACGCTTCCGATACCATTCACCCGACGATGAATGCTATAGATGTTACAAGTTTATATGCTCCTACTATAAATTTCAAAGAAACTTATGAATCTTTTGTTGTATATCAAGCAAATAGAATGGAGTCTGTAATTTAATCACCTATAAATTCTTCAAGCGATAATCAACTGCGGGATAAAAATGGAAATATTCTATAGCAGCATAAAGCTTTTTCTTGCATACTAAGAAATTTCGGGATGATTGAGTCTTTTGAAAGGAAGTGAAATATAAGATTAATGGTGTAATTTCGATTGAGCTTCAATTCGTAGATTTTATAAGGTTAATTACCGTGAAAATGAAAAAGTAAATAATAATTATAAATTATAAATTATAAATTATAAATTTAATCGAAATTCCAAAAGATGGCGTTTCTTTATAAATGTAAAGCTTATATAATAACAATTTCTGGTAATATACAGCATTACAATTCTTAGATAAATTCAAAAATTATTATTTAACAATTCTATACGATAAATAACATAGTAATTTATTTATCCAGCAAATTGGAACAAATTCAGATTCCAACGACAACTTTCTTTCCAGCTGCATACATGTAAATAAAAAATAAGCTAATAATATAAAACGTAAAGTTCCATGCAGCTTTCCTGCCTATAAGTAAGGAGTCGCGAATAGTGTCACAAAAAGTTACGAAAACGCTTGTTATCATTACTCGTTGCAGTGAAATGGAATGATGCGCTTAAAAGCTAATTCACATAAATTGTAATGAAGAATATAAAGTCTTGGTGGATTAATGCGGATTTTTACTTATGCAATGTTACATCTCAACAATTTGACAAAATACATGTAAAATGTTAAGATTGAACGATGAGATTACATCCCAATTCTTTTGATTTCCGCGTAATTAAAAATAAATTTGTTTACATATGATACCAATAATATTAATTTACCTGATTGATGTAATTCTTCAATACACGAATTAGCCTATAATTAGATTCTTCTTACATAACGATTATCGTTATCATTAATGATGCCAAGAACTGTCTATCAATGGCTTTAAAAGTGGCAATTATATTGACAATCTATCTAACTGATACGTGTTTACCAAAAAAAAACCACGAACATGCGACTGTTAATTATGAATGTATTTTTACTAAAAAAAGAACTTAGTGTTTTAACGTCTTGGGTGTTTCGATGAAACCAGTTTGGAGGATTGCGAAAGTTTCAGATTAAGGTTTTTAATAAAAAGACGAAACAAGTTTCGGATAGTTTTGCCCCTGGGATTTGGACATCATTATCTATTTGGTCAGGATAAGACTGATTCTTATAAATGATTGGTAGTTTAACTTTTCACGTGATATATATTCTGAAATAGTGACTGTTAATCCTTTTATGTATTTCGTAACAATGCCAAAATTAAAATTTTTGATGCGTAAAACTTTTTCAAAATACTTGAGGATGATTAAACCTAACACTAAAGACTGACTAATACATGTACCGTAAAACGCAACATATCTGGCAGTTATTTAACATCAAGTTTATTGTAATATTAATAAATTATCGTCTAAATGACAAATAACTAATTTGATCAAGCTGAATAAAGTTTAAAGTGAACACTTCTTGTACGATGACGATGATGTTTTTATTTGGTACACAATTATGAGTACATGTATCACGTACGAATATGATAACCAGAATGTTTATCGTTATAGAGCCCACCCTATTTCTTCGTGCAATCACATTTCTTATGCTAAATCGCCTTTTCTTTAAATTAAGAATAATAACTTTCACTCGTGTATAGCCAAGTTCTACATGTATAACTACCCGTGAAGGTTCCCTCTTACGCACTATCAACAATAAGAAGAGCACAGTGTGTTAATAAAGAAGATAAGATCTTATGATACTTTACAAGGTTTAATTAAAACTAAGAAGAATATATTTAGTCTAAACTCTATTGTATATATTAAATAAAATTAAAATATATATCAATATTTGATATGACAAAGCTTTTTATAACGACAAAACTTTTTATAACAACGAATTTTTTTGAATCTTTAATTGAATTTGGTCATTGTTTTGTTCTTCAAAATAATAACGATAACGTTGTTTGTCATTTCACGAAACATTAATGATATGTTATAGCTACACTAACGCCTGTAATTGAATGTGGTAGAAAATACGAATCGACTTATTCATAAAAAGAGCCTTAAAATCGCTATAATAAATTATCTTGTTAGATAATGTTGTGATATTGATCCAACTCAAACTCAATGTTTCATAGCGTATAAGACACATCAAATAAGAGTAAACTCAAGCAAAAAACTTCACCTTTTTATTTAAAACTCGTGTTTCATTTCATTTTCCCACAACATTTTGTACGACCTAAGAATTCTTTCGAAGTTTTTGATCTTTTAATTAAATACATGTAATTGGATCACACTGAAACTTGGTAATGCTTGTATTCAGATTTTTCTAATACACGTATTTAGAATAAAATTAACGATTTCTTTGATTCTATCTTGAAAAAAATTTACGCGATAAATTATATAATTTTTCACTCAAAGTCATTTGCCAATTAGTGAATTTTCAGACTGCTGCTTTTTGCAAAATGAAAGTTAATAAATGTATCGATGGAGACATTGTGTCCAAAATTTTATCAATAAACTTAGTTTAGAAAACATGACAAGCTGTTTATGCTATCTAAATTCTCTATATTACTTTAATAAACTGGGATTTATAGGAATATTATGCGTTGGGTGAGTGGGAGAGGTACTATGGTCGTATATCTAATTTACCTTATGGTAGGTTTTGGGAAAAAAGTACGGACAACCGTCAAATTTATCCTAATACAATGACAAGAAAGTTAAACATCCATTGTCTTTCTCAAACGTCACGAAAAAAAAAAAGGAAAATGTAATTGAGAGAATTGATAATGGTATACATACACATAATCCAACACAAAAAATTCTTATCAAAAAGAAGGGAGGCCACTTTGCATGGAGGAAAGTGTAGAGAGTATTTTTACAAATACGAGCTTTTAGATTTAATTCTACGCGGACCTCCATTAATAATTGGTTGAGATCTCAACGATGACATGCCAAATACATGTATCATAGCTGTTAGTGTGAATTTACGCCAAAATTATGTAAAATTCCTAACTTATATTACTAAGCAAGTATTAATACCTAATCTATAATTGCATAACAAAATAATGATGTATTAACGGAATTTTCGAAACAGGATTTTCCAAAATACATGTTGATGATAACAAAAAGTAAATAATCCTATTGTTTTCGCCAAATAATGATGCAGACACCAGACCGACCAGACAAAACATGCAAATTAACCCTGGTTTTTAATTTTAACGATGAAACAATATTTGTCAGATGAAATTCGGAAACCATACATGCGTAAATGCTTGGCATATTGTAATTTTCCTGCTAGGTAAATTAACTGCAAAAAAAAAACGAATCACTGTATTTTTTTGCTGCATTTGAACTGAATTCTTTTAATTTTAAAGATGAAAAATTTGAATAGAAATGTTCAGATCTTATTTTTCGTAACGGTAATGTTATTTCTAAATGCGGCGGGTCCGTTATCAAAATCGTGAGTAAATAATAAGCGATTTTTTTCTAACATTTCAAAATTACATTATTGATTCGATAATGTCATCAGATACTCAGTCAGATAAAGACATTGGGTAAACTCATCGCTGTCTGTGTGTTCCTTCCATATAATATTAATAATAAAAACCTAATAATCTTAAAACAATGCAGCACCACCACTTTCACAGAAACACTACCGACGACCATAGAAATTAACACGTCATCAATAACAAACGAAACAAATAAAAACATAGCCAGAACAGACACAACAATAGCTATTGATCAGACTCAATTAAATGAAATTACAAACGAATTCTCTTCGATATCGAAAATCACAAGCGAATTCGCTTCGATAGCATCGAATCTGCCATCAATAATTACGCAAGTGACGTTTACTGTAACCTCAACTATAAATGTAATATCACAACCGGCCTCATTATCTTCTCCACCTTTTACTGTAACATCAACTGCAAATGTAATATCACAACCATCATCATCATCATCATCATCATCCTTTACTTCTTCTAGCACAGCCAATACTTTTGCAATAAGTCCTGGGAAATTTCCCAATTCTTTAATCAAGACAACAACATCTAAAACCCCCGCAAAAACTTCTTTAGCAAGTAAAGATAGAAATGATTACATTCTTAGGATAAATTGGATATTCTTTACATTTCTAGGTGGTGGGGTTTTTCTTTTAATTTAATAACATTTAGAGATCAATAAACGTATCATTTTGCTTGAAATTATAATATTCAATAGATTGATGTCGTGTGTGTGTATATTTCTTCTGTCTGTCTCGAAATACCAAAAGATTATGAGTCTATACTAATGAACAAGTATTTCAACGCGCCTTCCTTACCCCTCTCCGTCCCAAGTGGCTCAAAATTTCTCATGAAATTAATAACAACTTGCTGAAGATTTGGCACAGTAATTCTTCGCGCGATCAAGTCATAATTACTAGCAATCAATGTCACCGCTTTTGAAGGCCTCGGAAATGGAGGGATAAACAAATCGTTGAACTCCGTCTTCTTTGTAGCGGATAAGCGATCATACATGATCTCATAAATTTCTTTGAGACTTGCGAGATAATTTGTATATTGAGAATGAAGTCTCTCTCTTGTCTCCTGGGAAAGAGTAGAGAAACGCGTCGTTTTTACATAACTCAAGAAATCATTGATGATCAGTTTTGATGAATCTCGATAGATCGATTTTAGACGAAATTGATCGGCTAAGATGAATGATGTAAATGGATTTTGTTGGAAATTTTCCTCAATAAATTTGGAACATGATTTCGTGACTGTTGAGATGATGTATTTGTCGGCTAATCTTAAAAGAATTTCCACATTTTCCCAACTGAGCTGAAAGTAGATATGCGGGTAAATAAATGATAAAAGGATTGCGAAATCGTCAGCCGATTCACCAGAGAGAGGAATTTGAGGACGATTTATTTGTTGTTGTTGTTGTTGATGTTGTATGCTGAAATTATCAACACGTTCATTAGAGAGTGAGGAACTCGAAATAAACTTTTGAGAAAACAAGTCATTGAAAATTTGTGAAGTTAAGCTTAAAATTGGTTTGTGAATGCGAAATAATGTACATTCAATTAGAATTTCAATATCTCCATCTTCATAATAATGCAATTCGTGGTTCTGCTCCATTTGGAATTTCGTGTGAAAAAGATTTGGGTAAAGTTTATTTACATGTACTGTACATGTATTGTATTTTTAAGTCACCACATGATCCTTTACCAAAATAATCAATCGTGTCACAATCAAGTACATGCATGTACATGTGCCACACGTACTCCCTGTCTAAATACTGCGCTAAAAACAACCCGTAATTTTTTAAAATGGTTACCTGATGAACTGCGCTCAGAAAGATGTAAAATTTTTGCGTTGTACATTTACTAATATTTGGATTACTTACAATTTTCTTGTATTTCAGAGAAGTACTTATTCACTTATTTTGATATAAAATTTGTAAATTTGTAAAATTAACGATTAACTAATTCTGAAAATTAATTTATTCTCATTCAGGATTCTTTAAGGGATTTGTGATTCAGTTTGAACATGAAAATTTTAATATTGTTATTAATCGACAACGATGTATCAAAACCGTTACAATTTAGCTAAATTTTGAGGAAAGATTGTATCTCAAACGGCAATTAAAAAGTAAAGCTATTTCATATTATAAATTATTATTATTATTATTATTATTATTATTATTATTATTATTATTATTATTATTATTATTATTATTATTATTATTATCGTTTTTTATTCTGCTCTGATGGAAAATATTTTCTCCCAATAATCAAAAGGTGAAATTGGTATAAGCTCCCAATCAATCATACCTTGAATTGCAAAAGGCATTTTTTGGATATATATAGTCGCTTCTTGAATATCTTTAGCGAGCACTCTTATTGTAACAATTAAAGGACGCTGCATCACATAAAATTCGTCATAAATGCCTGCCTGCATAGAAAAAAGAAATTATATTACATGCCGTTTTAAATATGTGTCTTGGCTCTTTAAATCATATATGCTGTTTACCTTATAAGCTCTAAAAGTTTCTATCGCCTGCTCAACGACACTGTTTTGATATTTTTCCTGAGTGAAATTGGAATTAAACGTAGCAATCATCCAGAAATATTTTAATTCACATCCATAAGTGAGTCTTTCAGCTGGTGTATTTAGTTTTTTCCATATTTCTTCATTATTTGTTTGAAAAAGTTTCTCCCAAGTTCTGTATGGGCCTAGTGTTATAAATTGATATGTACAAAGAGCATCCTTTTCATAGATTGAAATATGCATATCATCGTATAAAATATATTAAGGTCAGCATAAGAATAAGGACGTTTTTCCCTTATCTATTCGTCTCAACATGCATCAATAGAATCGCACTTACAATTGCCAGTGGAAGATGCACGGCTTTTGCTTCATTCAAATTATTCGCTTCTACAATATAAAGTGCACCTCGATCATCTGAAAATTTATATGCTTCCCTTATAAATCCAGATAGATATAATGACCATAATTCATCAATATGAGCTCTAAATACGTCTTCGGGAATGTCGTTTGCGGAGACTTCAAATCTTTCAATAATACAAATTTTCATTTTATATTATTTTTAATAAATTCTACCGCTTAAGTTGATATAATAAAATAATAGAGAAAGAAACAATTAATAAAAAAAGCGACAAAGTATTTTTTTCTGAAATAAGAGGAAGAAGAAACCAAAATAGATATAAAACACAAATTCTTTTCCACGAATTTCTTCTTATGCATGCAGTTGAATTATTCGAATTTGTAACACAAATCTCGCATTGTATCGTCATCGGTACATGTATTAATTAAAAATCTGTCGCAATGTCAATGTATGCTAATTATGCACACCGTATATCAAATAATAATAATGATAATACGTACGTAATAGGTGATTAACTTTTTTGAATTTTACTTTTATTACATGACATGATATTCGAAAATATTTTACTACGGAGTATAATTGTATTTTCTTCATCGCGCATGGTATCTCTGTTTCTCCCCTCATTATTAAATTCTTTCTTTGGCCACAGAAAAAAGATCTCTCTCGTGATTATGTCATTTTTGAATTGAATGACCCGAGTCAAAAAAATTTTTGCAGATTTTATATAAGCAAGCACATGTTTACATTTGAATGGCGCTAAAATCGTTTGCCTTTTAGCTAGTAGTTACTTTAAACGCGGCGGATCTACGCACAAAATCCACTATTCCTATCGCTATCCTATTTGTGCAGAGAATAACCTGTTTGGTGCATATATTTTTACGTTTATCAAGAACTTGAAGAACTTTATCGATATTTATACTGAAATCATCATCATTTTTTTAATAAAGTTGATATTCATAAATAGTATCTCCATCCAATTTGATCGTCGTGTTTCAAATTAGAGTTTGTATACCGATACCTTATTGTTATAGATCAAAAACTGAAAGTTCACTAGATAAAAACGAATTAGTTGCGCTGAACCAATCAACGCTTGACTTCTCACGATGGTAATAAAATTTATCCTCAATTGGATTTAGATAATACGTAATCAAAATTATTTTTGATTTAACTTAATTATATTATTTTGGATCATGTATAAAGAAACGTTACCCACCGCTTCATATGATTCTTTAAGAGATAAACCAATCAAATCATAAGATATGAGAATATTTAGTTGAAGATTATATTGCACGTAAAAAGTTTATAATAAAACTTTGCAAGATAAGTTTTTATCAGAATACACCAGAAAGTAAATACAAGCTATTTTTCAAATAAATGTTTATTTTGAATTTTTCCATTATAGAATACTTTCAAATTCAAGATTGATATAATTTTAAATTTAAAAATTTAAAAATTTAAAAATATAAAGCAGAAAAATTCACTATAATAATTAGTTTTAAATCTGTAATAATTTTTCGTGTACGCTGTGCCACATCGTTACTCCACGTGATATTGCTTCACGCCAAGCAATGACGCCAAGTTTTTATTGTTTTCTCTTTTTAGAAATTATTAATATTTTTAGTTTGATATTCCGTTCTGTTTTTTATATATTAATTTTTAATTTTAATTTATATAAAATAATATTACAAGTAAAGATAAAAAGAAATAATTATTATATATAGCAAATATAAGTTATAATTTGTTAAATTAATTATTTCTTATTCGGTAGCTCTTAACAAACAAATTTGGATAATACATTAATTATTTTTTATTAATAAAGACTTGTTAACTTAATAAAATTTTGTATAATTTTAATTCAAAATAAGTATTTTATTAGATTAGAATTAGAATTAGAATTAAAATTAAAATTAAATTTTTATTAATTAAAAGTTTCATTCAATAGTAAAAAGTTTTATATTCAAAAATTTACTTTTTAATCTGTATTTAAATAAAATTTTTTGTTAATTTTATTGTTAAATAATTGCCAAAATTCTGTTAATTTTGAAATATTATATAATAGAAAAGCTTCTACTTAATAAAATCTAATAATATAATAAAAATTATTAAATTATTTAAATTACAAACAAATTTTCTTATTTTATAAATTAAGAAATAATTTTTTATAATTAATTATAACTTATCATACTTATATATTAATAATTATATAATTTATAATATAATTATAAATAAGAAAAATTAAAGATTATTATTAGATTATATATTTTTCTTATATAAAATAAATAAAAATCCACTTACTAATTATTTTTTGTTTTATAATTAAAAAAATCAGATTTTTTTATTTTTTTAATTTTTAAAATTAAAAGAATTAAAAAAGAATTAGATTTATTTTTAATTTGCTTTTAACTTTAAGAATTAATTTTTTTATTTTTTATCTTTTTTAATTTTAAAATATTATAAATAATTAAATTTTTTTATTTTTAAAAATAAAAAAATTAGATTCTTTATTTTTAATTCTTTTTCAATTTTCAAAATAAAAAAGAATTTAATTTTTTATTTTTTAAATTTTTTAAATTTTTAAAATAGAAAAGAATTAAAAAGAATCAAATTTTTTATTTTTTAATTTACTTATATAATAATAATATTATAAATAATTAGAAATTATATAATTTTTTTATTAATAATATAATAAATATGAGTTGATACAAAAAGATTTGTATCTCAGATAA
>CAJVPS010002192.1:0-13002 GCA_910591765.1 Ambispora leptoticha | reverse complement strand
GTGATCGGCGATTACTGCGCCACGTGCTGCGGCTGCGCCACGTCTACTGCGCCACACGAATAAGCTAATTGGTTACACTATTAATAAAAGAAGTGAACATTTTATAGTATTGTATAATAATGCAGCATATCTTTGTACATACCTAATATTAATCAATCATAATCTTGTATGCTGCTATTTTTTTGTAGTAATATTGGTTTCTCTGATCACTAGATTTCATATTGGACTTGTGTCACAACATTAGTATATAGATTTGTTAGTTATGGATGGAAATTTAAGTTTTTATCATGAGCCAGTTATTTCAGTAACTTTGGATCAGGAATTTAATATAGTCGAGTATACTACTAAAGTTGATTTTTCGCATCTAGATACTATCTGGGGCAACTATATTTTTACTAAAGAGGTTTGTGAAGAGATGACTCAAAAGCAATAATATGGAAGAGGATTTGGAATCATGAAGAAAATACTTAATTTAGCTATTATGACAGGAAGAACAGAGAAGCTTTACAAAATTCATTTAAAATTAGCCAAGAAAATGAAGACTGAAATTATTAGTCAAGTTAAGAATGGCAATGATATTATTGAGTTTGCTTCTACTATTAATAACTCCATCAATATCAAGATAAAAGGTCAGAAGCCTAAAAGTTTTGATCATGTGAACGCAAATCAAAAAGAAAGATATTTGAACCTGATCAAAATAACAAAGAAAATATTATCGATGATAAAAGTTATAAGGAATTATCACATAAAAAGCTTCGAAAAATATTGCAAGATAATGGGTCAAATGAATTAATAAATGGTGAATCTAGCAATAAGAGAATGTGTAAAATTTGTAATAAAAAAGAACACAATGCATAAACATGTTTAGCGAAAGAAAAGACCACTGCCAATTAATTTCAAGATCAGTGAAAAGATTGAAAAAGATTATTTTTTATTCAAAAAATTTTATTTTTTAAAGGCAAAAACAAAAAATCAAAGGTTTACAATAAAGATGTATATATAGTATTGTATAACTGATTAATGCACTTATAGTATGATACATGTATAATATAAATTACATTACAATTACAAAATCATGTACTGATTTTATTAAATTATGTGCTTTATTTTTATTGGTTGATAATCACTGGTGTTAAGCACCACTGGTGTGATATAACAATATCATTATTTTTTACAAAAAAATAAATATGCTTTATTCTGATCATTATGAGCTTTATTCTCAATTGTTAATCAATCAATATTATGATCATCTGTTGATCAAAATTATTCAGCTAATCATTACTTATCATGTGTATTTTTTACATTTACTTATCATGTGTATTTTTCACATGATTTGGATCCGGATT
Organism: Ambispora leptoticha; assembly: GCA_910591765.1. NCBI lineage: Eukaryota > Fungi > Glomeromycota > Glomeromycetes > Archaeosporales > Ambisporaceae > Ambispora > Ambispora leptoticha. The sequence continues at coordinate 11,656 of CAJVPS010002192.1, read as the reverse complement.
GAATCCAAAATCACATGATACTACCCGGCTTTAGTGGACCCCCAAATTGGACTAATCAAATCGCAAGCTCATGTATAACATAAACATTTAAAATAGTGAAAAAAATCGAAGAATCATAAATAACTCAACATTTTACTATAACAACCACTTTAAAGTTACTAAATAAAAATGTTCGGAGTTAGATTTTACATATAGTTTAATATTAGAGATACTAAAATGTTTTCTAACAAAATTTTTGAAAAAATTGAAAAAAATATCTAAAGATCCCTCCTATTTGGAGAAATGCTAAAGCAGGATAGTGGATTATATATCAATTCGAATTATGTAAATCCAGATCATGTCAATCTGAATTTACCTAATGATTAAAGTTATATAACTATACACAATATATTTTGTCATTATTACAAGATAATTTTTTTTGGTTTTTATTTTTTTGAATATTTGAGAGTGATTAGTTGACAGAGAAATAAAAATAATAAGAATAAGATAGAAGATGAAATATTAATTAAGAAATAATTATGTTGATAACACAAGCTTAAAAATATATTCATCTAAGAAACGCAAAAAAAAATTAAATATATTCATATAAGAAATGCAAAAAAAATCAAATTTTATATTTTGAGCTGTATTTAAGTTACAAGAAATATTATAAAAATAACTTATACATATATATATGCATATATATATACATACATATACATATATATATATATATATATGCATATATATATATATACATATACATATATATATATATATATATATATATATATATATATATATATATATATATATATATCATATATATATCATATATACACATATACATATATATATACATATATACATATATATATACCTATATATATATCTACATATTTTTATATCTTAAATAAGATTTCTAATATAAAAAATTATTAATTGAAAATATGTGAGTCTTTTTAATATTAATAACTTCTTTAAAGTATCTGAAAAGAAGTTTTATGAAAAATTATAATTACTCATATCTAATATTTAAATATGATATAATAGTTGATAATTTCTTAATAATAATTTTTGAATCATTTACACCTATTAACTTTAAAGTATTATAAATTCAATATACAAAAAGCAGGAATTTCAGTTGAAAAGAGAAGAAAGATAAGTAAATATGATCTCAATCAGTATGATATCAGAATTAAAGTAATGTATATTATTATAATATAAATGATATGAATTAAATATTATAAAAATATTTTAGATCATATATATCAAATCAAGAATATCAATTAAATAAAGTAATTAGAAATAATTAGATAACTAGTAATTAATAAAATAAGTAAACTATATAAATCATTAACTATTATTATCACAATTAAAAAACTCACAGTAAATAAGAGGCTTGATATTATTATTCAAAAATTATGTTGAATTGAAGTGATAAATATTTAACAAAATATATACAAATCACTAACTAAATATCTTATAGATAAAAAAGATCTTGAATTCAATATTTAATATACTCTGAAATTTCTAACTAATAAAAATTATTGAGTTGAGCATTTTGAGATTATCTAGTAATTGCAAAAAATATTACAAGATCTTTGCTTTACAAATTATAATCAATTAAAAAAATTATAATATTATAGATAGCTAACTCTTATAGACTTAATATAATATTAATAAATATTTATGTTATTTTTTTATCTTATATATTCAAGATGATTTCAGTTGCTAAAATATGAATATATATTTTCTTATTAATAAGAAAGATAGTGATATAATAACTAAGATATTAAAGATAATTTGTCAATTTGAATCTTATTGGCTTTCTCATTATATGTTATGTGATCAAAGTAATATAAAAATAAATAATATTACAAATATTTTTCCTAATATTATATGTAATGAGTAAAATTATAATATTATTCTTTATACTATGTATATTATGCAAATATAACTATATAAAATTTATCATTTAGTAATATATAATCAAATAATCTTAGTTATGCATAAAAAAATAAGTATTAATTATGAAGAAATTATTAAGAATATCATTATTACCTGTTCTATTTCTAAAATTATTTATTATATTAATCATAATTATACTAATAATATGAAAAAATAAATACTTTAAATATATTAGCACTTTTCTTTTTTATTACAGGTTATCTTAACAATCTATTAGAATTCTATCATAATAAATTCAAGAGAATAATAATAAAGAAATATAGATTAATAGATAAGACATAATTTATTATGTAATTAATTCTCTTTAAATTTTTCAAGTTTACTAGATCATATAATAAATTATGTTTTTATTATATAATTTAGAAGTATATTTCAAAATTATCAAACTTAATAACAAGAAATAAATTAATTTAAAAAAAATAGTTCTTAACTTTCATCAAAAATATATCTTTATAATTGATCTTGATAATAAGATTCTTGAACAGATATATAAGTTTACTTATCCTATTCAAAAGTTAATTATAAGTGAAGTTGTAATTATAAATGCAAGAATAATAAAGAGAAAGTCACTATCAAATCTATAAATACTTTAATATAATTATATATTTTTTTATCATTATTTGCTTTCATATTGACACATTCTTCATCAATATATTTTTAATTCTAATAAGTTATTAATAATTAAGATTTGAAACAAATTTTAATAAATATTTAAAAAAATTGATTTTGAAGTATATGAATATTATAAAATGATTAAGTTATCTAAGTTAATTTAGAGTCAAGTAAAAAAAGAAGCAGAGATATAAAGACTTCAAATTGATGAACTTATGGAAAGAGTGCAGAATAAGTATTAGAAAATTAAAAATAAAAATAATGTAAAAGTAACTAAGATATTTATTACATGTTTAAATAAATTATTAGCTCTAGTTTTTAATAATAAAAAATATTAAATTTAAATAATTATATATATATAATTATTATTATATATTTTGTTATAATTATTTTCATATTTCTTAATTATTATTAATTTTTTGTATTTGCTAATTTTAATTATCTTATTTACTATTATTATCTAATAATATATTTAACTAATAATTATTTTTCATATGATATAAATAAATTATATAATATAATTCAGATCAAATTTTATATTACGTAAAACTACTTAGCTTTAATAAATCTTCCTATTTGATAATATATAAGTAATATCTTTATATTGATTTTTTACTCTTTTTAAAAAAATATATGATTATATATTCTATATACATATTAATAAATTTGATAAATTTTAATATTAATCTTTAAATAATTTTATATCTTTAAAACTATTATGAATTATTTTTACAAATATATCAATCTAAACTTCTAAAATCTATTTATAAACTAGATTTTCATAAATTTTTATCTTTGATAAATGTATATTGCTTATTTTTCATCTAATTTTATTATTTTTTATATATTTTATCTTGTTAATCTAAATATTTAATAATTGAATAACTAATATAAGACTATCAGATATAATAGTCAAATCAATATTATTTTATTAACTTTTTCTTTTACAAGTCTTATTTTATAATTTTCAATTATTAATAATGATTTTTCATTTAATTTGAAATAATTTTTCTATTTCTTATCATTAGATTTTCATTTATCCAATATTTTCTTATATTCTAACTATAATCTTAGATAATTTTTTGTCTTTAAAAATCACCATAAATTTAAGTTTAATTTCATTAGCAAGAATTATTAAAATATATGTAAAGTAATTTTTATTATTTTCTATAATATAAAGTTGAATCATATGCATATCTTTTTTTTCTATTATCAAATTAATCATATTAAAAAAATTAAAGTTTTATTTATATTTGTAATTTATGATAAAATATAAGATTATTTTGTTAAAAGTAAAACACGTATAAATTATCTTATTGAGAAGATAATCGTAATTCGTCAGTCATAAATCTTGCACATATTATCTTATTCAGAAGATAGTCAGTCATATAACCCTCTTGGACCTATAAAAGTAAATAATTGCCGTGAATACAGTCACTATTACCATTTTAAAATAATTACATACGTATAATCTTAAAATGGTAATAATAGAGAGTACACACTAAAGTTCATGAATTCTTGCTAGATCAAGATCTGTAATCAACTGGTCAAGTTTGATTACATAGATATTGAACAAATCCTCTGAAAACATGCCTTCTGATGAATCTGATGTAATCTATCAAGAATCAAAAAATAATCTTTAGCAGAAAGAATAAAGAAAAAAACTTAATAAATAAATAATCAAGAAACTCATACCTGTTTTCCAAGCTCATTCTCCAAACTAGTTATCTGATATTAGTAATGTATGCTACGGTTTATCTCGTGATATTGCAGCTTAAGAATTGCTGGTATTAAATAATGTTGACAGGATATATTAACACTTTTAAAGTAATAGTCATGATAGTTCTCATCTTGACTTACAGGAAGCTTACTCATAATCTCATTCAACTTAATAAACCAGTTTTCTTTCATCAATAGTCTTTCAATTACAGATTCAAGTTCCATAAGAGAAGAAGTTCTATTTATGTGATTTTTAATAATCTTGTTGTATGATTTGGTATATTAGGTACTTTGTATACCTGCATTAAATGTATGATGTGTAAAGCACAGAACTCAGACTTCCCAATAATAGTAAAGCTAACGTTACAAGTAATTAGCAGCATCATCATATTCAGATAATAGTTTAATCCATCTTTTTTCAAAAATTGATTCTACGTGGCTATTTCATGCATGACAAAATGTCACAAAAAATTTGTTCCACTTTTTACTATGATATTTATCTAAAAGATACTTTTCCAAATTCTTTCAAATATGAAATAAACAAAAGTGGTATTTGATTTTTGGCCAGGAACCATTTATCACAGCAACTATTACCAGATCAGAATCCGTATAGAGCAAATGTGGTATTAATTCACCCATTACATTAAGAAGGCTTTGAAATAACCATTCAAAGCTGTTCTTGATTTTGTCTGAAAGAATAGTTATTGCTACAAGATGAGAGTAATTATAGTTGTTAATAATAATAATAATACACAAAATCATCGAATGATGATTTGTTTTAGCAGTTGTATTAAGAAGAATGATGTTATGAAAACATGATCACAGTACTTGTTAACTTGGATGCATTCAGCAGAGCCAAATAAGATGATTATCTTGATCTTTAAATTATGCATCAACATGAAAAGCTGGATTTTTATGCTGTTGTTTCATGAGATCAAGATATATCAATCCAGTATCACTTTTAACATGGTTTTTTTCATGATGAATAGAATTAACTAAATTATAAATATTACAATTATGGATATATTTTTCTGGATTTTTGTACTGCAAAACTTCAATAATTACACCAGAGCATATACTACATGTAGCGAGCAACTGAATATCATCACATATTTCTGGGATAAATCTTTGATAACTGAATGCGAGAGTAGAAATATTTTCCACAAGTTTATGATTATGTTGATTTTTAACCTTTGTGATATAAACTAGATTATCATTCTTCTGGCAGTAGGTATTAACACAAAATTTGCAGTTGATAGAATTATGTCCTTTATTACAGCTTTCTTTTGTATGTGCTTCTTTTCTGGGTACATATTTCTGACCTCACGAGTATATGTAAATACATCATCTGGATAATTCATTCTTCTTATCCTTTTCACTATGAGTTATTGTAAATGTAAAGCCTTGTTCTAGTCCATGATTTTCAACCCATCTTGAAATTAAAAGCAATTTAGGTTAATTTAAGATTATAATATCTCAGGTATTACATACTTATCCAATTTTATCCAAGTGTCAAATGACATCTCTGGTACTATCAGATAAAGTGATCTATTATCATCTTCAAAAAACTCATTATCATCTTCAAAAAACTCATTAGGTAAGATATTTTCAGGATTTTTAGTTAGGATGAGGCTATTAATACTATTACGTTCAAATGGCTCTGACAATACTCCATTCACTTCATCTAATGGCACTTCAAGGAGAATATTATTATTACCTTTGGGAGGAAAAGAAACCTAAGAAAAATTATGAAAAAGAACTGCAATATTATGCATGGCATGACATAAAAAAGTAATGAAAAGTAATATATAGATCACTAATAAATAAAAGTGATATGAAGAAAGTTGACCAATCACATATGATCACATTATTAATATTATGTGATAATTTATATCTAAGATTCTAGCCAATTATATCAGATTACCAGACATGGTATTCAACACTACTAGTGTGATATGAAGTTTTTGAAAAATAATAGTAATAAACACAATTATAAAATTAATTAACTTGTAAAATAATAAACTGTTATATTACAATTTTAAAAATTGGATCTAATGACTTATTCAAATATGTAATAAATACTTTAGTAGTGTTATTATCACCTTTATTCTCAATTTTTCAATACTTGTCCTGTACTCTTTCTAAAAGCTTGCCTACCTGTAATCTTCACGTCTCTGCCCCTCTCTTCACTTAAGTCTGAATAGACTCAAATATTTTGATCATTTCATAATACTCATATACTTCAAATCTGATCTTCATGAACATTTGTTAAAATTCCTCCCAAACATCAATTGTTAGTAACTTATTAGGACCAAAAAGATGCTCATGGAGGATATGTTAACAAGAAAGTAAATAATGATGAAAGAATACACAAGAGCATGCTGGTGATATTAGATTTGACAGTGACTTTCCTTTCATGATTCTCGCACTCATAGCAATGGCCTTACCTGCAATTAGTTTTTGAATAGGGTAGGAAAATTTGTGAACTTCCTCCAGAATCTTGTCATCAAGATTAGTTATGAAAATTCGTTTCTAACAAAATTAAAGGCAGTCTTTTCAGAGTCAAGTCATCTTTTACTATCAAGATCAGTGATCTTGTAGCATGCTCCTAATATTACTGCAAGTATTTGGTGAATAGAGAATTGCAATAAAAAATATTATTATGCAAGCGTGATATCTATAAGATCAAACTCTTTAGCTGTTATTCTTTTAAGCTTATTATGAAAGAACTCCAATGAATTAGTCAAGGTAACTTGCAATAGAAGAGGTGAATGCTATCACATCCAGAGTACTTATTTTTCTATATTTCTGATATAATTTTAATTAATATAGTTGATGATATCAGGTACAGAACAAGTGATGACAGCATTATGGATAACCTCTTCATAGTCAATTCTCATTCATTTATGCATGGCCAAGGCTAATTGATTGCATATTGCTGAATAATAGATCTTGTATAGCCATGTACGCATTACATGTATAATACAAAGAATTACATTGCAGTTTTGTTCACCACATACAATTCCTGAGAAAGCATTTATGATGCTGTTAATCTCCATGCTACTCTGATTAGAAAGCATGTATTGAGAGTGCCAACGAGATGCAAGTCTACAAATTACCTTCAGCACTTTAATAATGATATCACTATTTTCACTACTTATAAGAAAATGAGTACCAATATTCCAGCATCTGTAACTATCATGAATATATAGTATGAAGAGACATCATGAATGTTTATTAGTGTTATGTGTGGAGTCTATGAGTGTTAGCCACCCAAAAAGTCACAATTTCTCTAATTGTCCAGGATTCGCAAAAATAAAATCTTGAGACAATTTTTACATGATATTGTATGTATCTGCATGTGTGTCATTTTGTATTGAGAAATATTCAACTTGATAATCCTTGCTTATTAAAAAATTAAGCATATTTTTAATATCAGCTTTTAGATTATGTTCGTCAATGAGATAAGCTATCAGTAGTCCACATAGTTTTTGTTGAATATTTACAATTTTAGTTTTGTGTAGATTTTGAACTATGATGTCAAGATCTTCTTTACTTATGATTTCTTTGACCATAGCTATGATGACAGGTGAAGCATACAATTTGCTTGCTTCATTAGCTACTAATTTTCTAATAATCTCAGATCACTTAATCTTGTTATTGTCATTAATTGAATGTGTATGATTTGGTGTCTTTTTAAAATGCTCAATTTTGACTATTTGAAGAACAGTGATGTGTGTTATCTTAATTTTTGTGTTGTATTCACCAGAATCATGCTTACTTATTTTTCTTCATTTTTCTATGGGGATATCTTCTTTGCGTGTGCTTGATTCATTGTATTTTGCAAGATGACAGATATAGATGACCCAAAAATCATCATTGACACATTTCTAACTATTATATCACATCTATACGTTAGAAATGAGTAGCCACAAGTCCTCACAGAATTCTTTTTCTGAAATCTCAAATAGCATATCAACATTGAATAACTTTGTGTGTTTTTGATTAATTGCTTGTAACATAATTAAAGTAAAAATATTGGGAAACTTAAATAAGAATGATGAATGAATATAAAGTGGTGGAATGAGAAAGTTAGCAAACTGAACTAGAAAAAAAAACAAATAAAAAATTGTAGAAATGTTAAGTATATGTATTGAATGAGTTATGTGATAGAGAAATGAAATGAAAAGTATATGGTATTAGAAATGGCAAGTATGCATAGAATTGGTTTCTTATATGTTATTATTATATAAAGAATATACGGTATTAGAAATGGTGAGTTATTATAATATTTATAGCTTGTATTTGATATCAAAAATATATTCTTAATAATCTTAGCTTCCTTTCCCTTTCCCTTCTCCTTTCCCTTTTCCCTTAAAAAAAGCAACGCTGCCTTGCAATAAATAATGTTTATCGATGTGTTTACTACATCCTTGTAATAAACAAAATTTTTTTCTTTCGCATGTGAAAATGACTTGCAAATCGGATCAAATCAACCCAGATCATATCTGAATTGACTCGATCCGAATTGCACTACCCGGCTTTAGTATTCCCCCCAATTTGGCAAACTTGAAATTTGATTGGCTCATCTCCTCGTGACTTACCTTGCTTTAAGGACCCCCGCCAAATACGGTATACCGTAAAACTCGGAAAATAAGCACACTTTTTGCAACGGGAGGGCCAAAATTACTAATAATGGTGATCAAAATGGTTATAACGCGGACTAGGGGTGCTTTCTATCAGTGAATGCTTATTTTCCGAGTTTTACGGTGTGTGCTACAAAAAATCGTTTTTTAGATTGTTGCATGATTATTCCTATGTCATTTGAACAAAAAATATCGTTATGTTTATGAAAAATAACTCCTAAGCAAAAACGAATAACTGCATATAGTCGTGCACGAGTTTTCTGTAGATTTTCGTTACGATAATGGAATCTAGTACATGTATGTCGGTCTGTAGTCATTCAATTAAAGAGATTTTTTTTTGATTAAAAATTAGCATATAAATAATGTAAGTACAGTTAAACCTCCCTAAGTGCACCCCCCCTTGGGACCATAGTAAAAAAAAATAAAAAGTGTGCATTTAGAGGTCAAAATATATAGAGCTCTTATAAGCTGGGACCAGAATATACCGTGCATTTAGAGAGAGGAGTTATATAGTATGTGCACTTAAGGAGGGTGCACTTAGAGAGGTGTAACTGTATTTTTATTATTTATTTAATTTAAAGAAAATTTGCATATATGATGTGTAAAATTTTATATTTCTAAAACAACTATTATTTTCGTATATTAAATTCGACACTTAATTATCTATGGCACTTTTACAAGAATGGACAATCTAATTTAAATGAAATTTGAATTGGATGTTTGGAACAAAATTTCATATCAATTAGCGAATTAGATATCAAATATATTTAATTTCATCATGTATAGTGTAGAACGTATTTTTGGATATGCATTTACGAATATACTTTATTTTCGCGAAATAACGTCCATACCCACTAAATTAATTCAGGCTGAAATTCGAAATTACATCGTTGCGCGTTATTTCGCGAAAATACGGTATATATGATTAATAAAATTTAATTTCAGAATAAAACGGCAATTTTTTCAAAATCGCAACGGGATTTTCCGTGTCCCTGAATGCCACAGACTTGTCTTTGCCCCGCCCATTGTTTTTTAAGTCAACTAATCGGGCTAATGTTACCCTTCCTGGTTTTCGTTTTATACATTCAAGTGCAAAAATTAAATTAACATACCGAATTATTATAATTCTGAATGTAAGAATTCATGGGTAAAACAAACAACAATTTTCACGATCTCCATAATAATGATATTAAAGAAAGTCATTGTAACCAATTCGAAACGCGGCTTTGTTTGAACATGATGTATGTTTATAAACGCTTATAATTCTGAAATCAGCACCATTTTCACTCAAAACAAAACACACACTACAATCGATCAAATTGCAACCATATTGCTGAAAGCGCAATCTATTCTATAAAATTAAATAATAAACCACTCAAAACGCTCTCTTTCACTATCGAAATCTTCTGTGAATTACACTTTTTTGATCACACATACTGCTGATACTTTGCTATAAAACCCACAATCAATTCCATATTATATCTCAAACTCTTGTCCAAGTGATAAAAGTGAGAATGATTAGATCAGAATACCAAATGTTCATTAAGCGAAAATACTTATTAAACATAACGCATTTATGAAAGATTTTAATAAGATAAAAACTCTGAGCTGGATCAGTTTTATTTGACAAACTGTTTATAAACTTCCACAATCCGTGCGAAAAGAAGGGCACGATAACCTTTATTCTAAAAGGCCTTTGTAAAAAAAAAGCCAATTCTTGAGAACGACTTTTTATCCTTAAAAAAGTTGACAAGCATACGTGTATCGATTATGTCTGATTTTTTTTGTAATTCATGTTCGAACTTTTAAAATAAAGGCAAATTGTCCCAACTCAGTGAAAGAATTCAGAAATAAATATTTATTTCAGTCGGGAGAGCTGAGTCGAGTCTCTGATTAAGGTTGAGAAAATTGAGTCATTGTCGATAGTCAAAGAGAAGAGACAAGCACGAAAACTATAAAGTTTTGCCAAGAAGCTAAGAGCAAAGAAGAAAAACAAGATCTCATTTATATCAGTCATATAATATTCTTAATTATGAATGATTTGATCCATAACCGAAGCACACACTATATAATTATATGTACCGTTGTATTGATAATATAAAAGACACTCGTTAAAATTATTCCATTTACGTAGTGTAATGCAAAATCTACCCAAAGTTATGAAGAACCTATAAAGAAAAGAAAATTAGATGAGTTATTAACAATTTATCAAACACTACAGCAGAAAGAGCAGCTTTACATGATATTAATATTTACTTGAGTTTCTTCTTCCTTCTTATAAATTAATATAGTTTTAAAAATATTTTTTCCTTAATTAATTAACTTAATTTTATTAAAAAGGATAATTTGATTATTATAAGATTTTTCTTACCATTGAATTAAATAAATAATACTTTAAAATTATTATTTATAGAGAAAATACTAAAAAAAATTCGATATAAATACATTTCTTACTTGATTTTTTATATAATTTCACATATTTTAAATATATAATTAATTATTTAACTAAAATAGAAAATCTTTTATTAATATAATAATTTATAATTAAGTATAAATTAAATATAAAATATACAGTGGTGACCAAAAGTAATGACTCAGGAGCTAAATTTATTAATGAAAATTGAAATTTTCTCTTTATATTAAAATTTATAATTTTATTTTTATATTAAAATAAAGTTTATCAGTTATAGTTTAATATATATTTTTTTCAGATTTTTTAGATTTTTTCT
>CAJVPS010002191.1:0-13003 GCA_910591765.1 Ambispora leptoticha | reverse complement strand
AATAACAAATAAAAAAAGATTAAAAAAGTATTTTAAATTTTTTATAATCAATTTTTTCAAAAAAAAATTTAATAAAATAATATTAATTATGAAAAATTTTATTAAGATAAAGTATTAAATACTTTTAAGTAAACTTTTTTATTAGATTATTAAGTATATATATTTAAAATTTTATATAAATTAAATAAATATTTATTAAATATAAGCAAAAATAATAATTATAATTTTTTTGTAATGTATTATATATATTTTTATAAAGTTTCTATTTTTTTTAATAAAATTTTCTAAATATAAATATATTAGATTAATATTTTATTATATATAAAATTAATAATAATACTTATCTGAAAGCTTTTATCAATTTTATATATAAAAATTAGTAATTTAATATTTTAAATATCAAATATTTATAATTATTACAAGTATTATACAAGTTATTTAAATTTTTTTAATAGTAATATCAATTTTTTTATAATTATTTCATAAATAAAGTTTATTTTATTTTATTTAAATATATTTTTGAAAATTTTTTTCATAATATTATTTTAATATCTTAAAGATACATGATTAATTTTTATATTTTTATATTAATTTTATATAAACTTATATTAATAATTTCTTTATCATTTAAAAATTATTTAATTTAATTTTTTATTTCAAATATTAATTTTTTTTATTTAATAATTAGTTTTTGTAATAGTAAAATATCATATTTATTTAGTCATATATATTTTCAAATATTAGATATTATATATTTTTTTATCTTTTATTATAATAAAAAATTAGAATTAATATAAAATTTAATACTAATATTAAAAAAATATTTACTTCTAATTTATCTTATAATTTAGTTTAAGAAAATTTATTAATAATAATTAATAAAATATATTATTTATTATTTAGATATTTTTTATTATTAGTAAGAGCTTATATAAAATATAATCAAAATATTTTAGAAATATTAAATATATAATTTAGAATATTAGTAAGATATTTAATATTATATAAATTTATTAATAATTCTTTATTATTATTAGAATTAATAAATTTATTTTAAAATTAAATCTAATAAATTTTATTATTATTTGTTTAGAATAAAAAAAAATTTTTTTTTAAATAATAATTTTTAATTTTTTATATAATCATAAAATAATATTTATATATTCATAATAATAAAGCATTATTTATTATATATAATATTTATAATTTCAAAATTCATATTATAAAGAATATATTACTTTTAATATAGATTTTAATTATTAATTATAATATTTAAATTCATTTAAATAATAAAAAACTAATATTATTTAATATTTACTAGTATTTATTACTTGATATAATAATTATATATTAATATTATTATTATTTTATTAGTTCAGTCTTATATTTAACATATAAAAATATGTATTTGATAAATAAGTTTTTAAATATTATGATCTTCTAATTCAAAAAGTTATATATTATTATATTTTTTATATTAATTCTAAGAATTTTCAAATTTTATTTGAATCTTAATAAATTTTCAAAATATATTTATCATCCTAAATTTATAAAATAAAAAATAATCTATTTTCTTTAAAATATATGATTAATTAAAGATTAAAAGTCTATTTCTGTATATATTCACTTGATTCATAAAGAAATTATATAATATATATAAATATCTCATATTAATTAACCAAATAAACTTTAAAAAAAATTTTACTTCTTTTTTTAGAATTATTAAATATAATTTTATTAATCAAATTCAAAATTATATAATCAAAATAATATATTTTTATATTAAATATTTGAGTATAAATCATAAAAATTATTCTTAATAATTTTAAATTATTCACTTTTATAATGATATTTTAATAATAACTTTCTATTTTTAATATTACTTTAAATAGTAAAAATAAAATCATATTCTAGTTTATTGATCTATGTAAATAAAAAAACCGATAATATTTTAACAGAATAAATTCATCGAAAATATGAATATAGACTATAATAAAGATCTGAAATAAGCAAATCTAGTGTTTTAAGAGTGATATTAAGTTTTTGATCTATTTTATTCATTAAAATTAAGCAGTAACAAATTCAGACTTGTCTTATAAAGTTTATTAATATTACTATAAGTGCTAATTATATAATTTATATAATATCATAATTTGATTGGTCAATTTCAGATCACATTTTTATCTCATATAAAAAGAGAGGTTTTTTTAAATCTTAGTCAATTAATAAAAATGTTTTTTGAAAAAGAAGACCAGTAATCTCTAGTAAATTGGTTTAATTACAAATTCACAGCCTTCTTTTTCTTGTATCTGTATAACATTTCTTTATCTTTTAAAAAATGAATAATTTATTTTAGTTTTTAAGTGTCAAGCACTATAATAACTATTTTTTGTAAAAGTTATTAATATTGTTTTTATATCGTTATTTTGATAAGGAAAGGAATTTCCCGCATTAATTCTAACGCCGACCCGCATTGTTTATAATTCTCGCATAATTCTAACTCCGGCCCGAACTATCTATAATGCTACGCCAAACCTCTCATATCGATATATACAAGATTCTTGATAATCAGATTCATTTTTTTTTTAAAATTTTGAAGTATATAAGTCAATAGAGTTGCTTAAAGTAAAACTTAATATCATGAACCGGATTCAAAGCTTTTCAATATTCAAAAGTCTATTTCTGTACAAATTTACAAGAAACTTGTTTACAATCAAAAAAATAACTATGTTAAAAATTCCGGAATATCAATTAAACTCGAGTCATATTTTATATAATTTAAGAGACCAGAATTTACATGTGAATTTTATAGAACATAAAATAATAACTCTAGTCTATCCAGGAACCGAGTGAAAGTTAATAGAACAAATCTCTGCTGTTCCTAGTTTGAGTAGATGCTTCAACTAGCCTTTATGAAGCTCAATACAATCCAGTAACGTTATACGCGTAAGATCATTGGTTTTGATGTTGACCAACTTTGACTTTCTAAATGAACATAATGTGTAAAACGCGTTTGCTTTAATCTTCTTCAATCTTGATAATTACTTCATCTTCATCATCGTTGGTACTAACATAAGAGGAGGAATTATAAGAATGCGGCGTATTATTGCTATTTTTCCCATTAGATTTATTATTATTGTTGGTTCTTTTCCGTCGCTTTGGAATGCTTTTTACTACATTTTCTTTCATTTTCCTTTTATCACCAATTGTTTCTTGTTCCTGCTCTTGTTCCTCGTTTTCGTCATCTTCATCGTCCTCAACCTCATCCTCTTGTTCTTGTTCCTCTTCCTGTTCCTCGTCTTCGTTATTTTCAAGTTCTTCCGAATCTTGTTCAGATTCGTCTTCACTATCTTCATCGTGAAACTCTTGTTCATCTGACTCTTCAGTTTTCTCCTCTTCTTCTGCATCACCGCTTCCTCCTCCTCCACCGCCGTTGTTTGACTTTGTTCCCCAATGTCCCCGATCAACTTCACCTCCATAATATACGAATAATTCTTCACCTTTTTGTATGTCTCTTTTAGTCCAGCAAATAACTTGGTTCACTTCATTTCCTTCCAAAAACACCATATTTCCAAATGGATCCTCGTTCATAAAATGAAAAGGACAGTATATTTTCCCATTTGGATCGGTGAATGGTTCACCTTGTTCGTCAGTGGCGTCAAGTATTGTGTGACGATATCTCATTGAATAGTGCGATGCTTTACCAACATTATCTTTGTATAAATCAAATTCATGTTCCATTGTAGGTATACCAAAATAAAATCCTAATGGAGTACTCATTGGAATATTTCGTGTGGCAAATAAACCCCGCCCAGCATTAGGAATTGTAGAGGGTCGAACTTCGACAATATCATTTAAACTCGTGGGGACACCCGTTAAATCAAGACCAGCGAGTATTTCTTCTTGACTAGCGGCCTCAATATCATTTGAAATCTTATTTCTTACCTTCTTTTCATAAGAGTCGGTCATCTCGCGTGACTTTGTTCTTAGAGAAATTGTGGTGGGCGGCATCTCCTTGTACTTCGAAGGAGAAGATTTGATTGTTGTATTATAAGTATTATTAAGCCGAGAATTATCCCTGTGTACTCCTGCACGCATGGGATATACACAAAGAACCCCTTTAGATTTGCACTTTGTGCAAGATGGTAGTTTCATATCACACGCCTTTATTTCTGGACCGCAACGTCTGCACCGTAAGTGCTTCTCGTTGCTGGCACCTACACTCAAAACAACCGCGCGTGGACTTTTTATGAGATCGATACCTGTTATATTATTAGCGATACCAAAAAAGCAGTAGGTTCATCGCCATCAATTGGGAATCGTTTGGAAGGAGGTGCAGAAGCATTATCAGGATCACCAAAAGCAGTGTTCATCAGTATTATTACCGTGTTTAGACTTTTTCGTCTTTCCAAAGCATAAAGGCCAATCATGTTCAATTAACTGCTTCATCCAGCTATTATAGGCCACGATGGCATCGTCCAAATCTCCGGGTATAAAGGAAAGTTTATACCATGAATTTTGGGTTCCAGTTTGTTTCACCAGCACAAAATACTTTTCAGCATTCGTAGTAAGACAAGCACTAGCAGAATTTTTAGGTGTCTATTAAAAAACAAGATTCAGTTCTCTATTTTATACAAATTGAAACTGTCAATCCATTTCATGTGAAATAAATTATTGAGGGACGTATTTATATAATGATAAAGCATTTATGCGTTGCTAAATAACAATTCCCGTACCTGTCCAGTAAAACATCGAGGTAAACCTTCACGCGCACTCATTTCCGCGTCTTTTGCCAGAGCACGAGCGATTAGCTCTGTGCGCGGAAGCATATGTGAAGGTTCCTCCAATAACGTTCGAAGAAGCATTTGCTGCTGGTTATGCCATCTTGGTCTTAGCAATTGTTGAGGCGGTCGATATCGAGTACGCGGTCTTAACGAAAATTTGTGTTTAGGAGGCTCATCATTGCTGTCATCACTCTTATTCGGGTTTTTTATCACTGGATCATCAGGAATTCCTTTAGGAAACACTATTCGTAAGAATTTATCGAGATGTGTATTATCTTCTTTAGCAATATTAATCTTTACTAGTTCCATTAATTTGTGTCCTTTTGCAGCAGCAAGTTCTTGCATGCATGCATAAAAATAATTGAGACTCTTTTGTTCATGTATATCTTGAAATACATCACGTACAATATTAGATAAACGAGGATACACAATAAAAACATTACGATCGCCATTGAATTTTGTAGTGCAGTCTTTAAGAAAACGTTGAAGTACGTCGCGTGCACTGGCCCAATCTCTGTGTGAATGCTCAAGCACAGTTCGTACCATATTCATGAAATCTTCATCGACCTCGATAAAAGTACCCGAGCCTTCAGGCCCATTTTGAGGGGACAAAACCGTCAACAAAGTATTACGGATACGCTCAGCTCGATCAGGTGGTGCACATTCGGGATTAGGTGAAATGGTAAGTAGCTTTTCCACCAATGCCAGCCGTGCTGCTTCATCGAGCTCTTGAAGACGTTGAATTGCACTCGCAAACACTTTTAGCGGCAACGGCGATAAAGCTTTAATGACTATATCTTTAACCAAGTCTTCCCATGCTTGTTCCAAACTTAGACCGGCCGCTAATTTTGGTCGAATTCGCGGTTCGAGCCATTTTTTTAAGACCTCTGATAGTTCTGGTTCTTTATTCTTTTTTCCCGATGACTTTGTCATTACCCTCGGGGAGTTTGTTGAAATATGTTTTTTTGCGCCTTTTATTTAGACGGTTAGGGTGAGTTCCAATCTGGAATGTCACAATTGTTACCACTTATACTAGGTTTTTTTTTGGAATTTTGTTTTCGTGATCGGGGTTTTGTGACACATTATGTCATGTGAAATATATTTAGCCAAATTTCATATTTTTGACACGCAACAAAAATTGAACTTTTACTTGAATAAAGATAAGTCATGGAATTAACAAGAGAAAATAATGATATTGATAATAATAATCCAGTCAAGACAGCGCATGAATTAATGGCAAGAAAGGACGCAATAGAAGCCGAAGTTGCTGAACTTGAACAAGTGCTGAAGGGTGTATGTTGACGATATCTTTGTCTTTTTTTTTATTAATAAAACATGATAGACTCGATTTCTGCACGATATCTTCAATAATTATAATGATTTATTGTTAAAAAAATGTCAAATTTGTAAATCGATCAATTAACTTTTTTTTCTAATTTTGAAAAGCAAGGTGTCGGAATGACCGAACCCTTAGTAGATAATTTTGGGTTTCCACGCGCAGATGTGGATTTAGTCGCGATTAGAACAGCACGCGCGAGAATTATCGGTGAATATAATTTTTAACTAATGTTTTATTCGTTTCTTTAGAAGGAAAATTGATTCTTATTTAATTATCTTTTATCAATGGAATTGAATATTTTTATTTTTAAAGCTTAAAGAAATATTAAAATTTAATTAATTTTATAAACAAAAAAAGCATTGCGAAATGATCATAAAGCCATAATGTTACAAATCGAGCAAGCGTTACATGCTATACACGCTGAAGCTCAAGAGAAAAAACGCGTAGAATCCCAAAGACTCTCAGAAAATACTGGTAGTGGATTAATCACATCAGAACAAGATCAAGGTTTATATTAGTTTATTTAAATAATCTTGTAAATTTTCTTAATTAATTGATTCAGCTCTTCTTTTTGATTAATAAAAAAATCAACAACAAAAACAACAACAATAATAATAATAATAAAGAACAACATGCACGAACCACGACACCATTTGCAATAGTGAATGCTGTTGCACCAGATTCACCTGCAAAAGACGCGGTAACTAATTTTTTATTTTGTTATATCAATAGTGGATTGATCATTAATTGATTAATATAAAAAAAAAGGGACTACAAAAAGGTGACAAAATTCTAAATTTTGGCACAATACACGCGGGAAACCACGAAAAACTTCAAGCATTGAATACTTTAGTTGGGCAAAGTGAAGGCGTGAGTAAATTGCGCATTAATAATCATTGTTAATATTATCAAATTAAAACCGTGACAAAAATTATGATAGAGATTAACTAACAACTTTTTTTATAATTATCAAAAGAAAATTATTGATGTTACAATTGAACGAGACTCCTCGTCGTCTTCAGAAGAATTACTGCCGCCAACACGCATGGTATTACAATTTACTCCGAGACGTGGTTGGGGTGGTCGTGGATTATTAGGGTATATATGTATGAATTTATTTTTCCATAAAATATGTATATTAATGAGGTTTTTTCTTTATTACTACTACAGATGTCACATTTCACCAATATAATGATTTCCAAAATCAAATTTTCAATCACAACATTGCCATACTTAGTAAATTATTGATCGGCCAATATAACTATATTGATGACAATTCAATGGAGATTTTTTTATTATTAATAAATGTTCTGTTATATTGTCTGCAATAAACATATCAAACATAGAGGTGATTTTATCTCCAATGACTATTTATAAAAATATCATTACTGCTGAGGTTGGGAGTAGAGCAATCCTTAGGTTGCGACTTTACATTCTGTTTTTTGAGATTTTTTCGGCTAGCGTTTCAATTGTAAAACAGGCAAAGGTATGTAACACAGATATTTCTTTCAAAAAGAATTTCCGCTGAACGTATTGTTGACTTTATTTGTGTTGAAAAAGTTCGTGTCTCAATTGAAATGATGTAACAGGAAATTATTTTCAAGAAATTATTATGGCGCGCGTGTTTTACTAATGAAATTTTGGTATTTTGAAATCCTTGTGTAAACTTTTTAAATATAATAATTTTGAGAAAAAAGGTAATAAATTTTAGTTCATTCTCTAAAAAAAAAAAGCAAAATCATTTACAATTAACAGAAATTTTAACATGTAGACTATCAAAAATACATAAAAATGGGGGGGGGGAGTTTGAGGATATATAATCGACTAACAAAAAGCTCAAAATTTTTCACGAAATAAATAAATAAATTAAGGAAATAATCCTAAATTATTTTTTCATGTATAATGATTACATAATAATACAATCATCATCCTTTCCATTGGCTCCTTTTTTCTTGATCAATCTGCTTGCTCGACTCTTTCCGCTTCCTTTTCCTCCATTATTAATGTTATTGTTATTGTTCGTAGAAGCATTTACCGCAGTGGATGAAACGGAATTATTATTTGTGGTGCTGCTTGAATTGTTATTTTCATCAGCAGAAGAAAGTGGACGTCCATTAGAGTTATTCGCGTTCAAGCTATTATTGTTACTATTACTATTAGTGCCATTGTTATTATCGGACATCATCGGTGATCCAGGTCGAGAGCTTGACGAAGAATCAAGGCTATCAGCCACAGAACTCTGTGATGTCACTGAATCGTCTTTCTTTGTTTTTTTGTTATTGAATCGATGAGTAGGTGATGATGGATGATTGTTACGCGATTTGGTATTTGATGGTGGTAGTGAAGTTGTAACCGATAGTGGTGTTGGTGGTGGTGAATTTGGAAGAGGAATGGCGATTGCATGATTATTATGATCGGATTCTGATGTGGATGTTGTTGATATGTTATTTGTGAAATTATTAAATCGAGTAGGCAGATTATCATCAATCTGAGGATTTATTTTTTTTTTGATTAATTTAACCATAAACGACAAGTGATGCAAAAATTAAGGCAAAATAAAAAGCACACTATCAAAACATACCAAACCAACTTGAGTAAGCATTATTTGTCGATTACTGAATTCACATGGTGATGTAGCTTCCGGTGAACATTTCTGATGACACACCATGTTGCATTCTATCAAAATCAATAAATTAACAAAAATTACATAAAAATTCTATTTTGCGTACGTTTTAAATAAATACCTTCACAAAAGCGTGCGTGTTTCTTTACGGGATTGTGACATATACGACATTCCACAGCTAAATACAACATCACAAAACAAAAAATTTAATTATTGCCGAACAAAAGACTAACGAATGAAATTTGACACGTTCACATATACATACCTTTACTAAAAGAAATCTTCACAAACCGATGTGGCACAATGGGTCTGGCCATAAAAACAGGCGGACTCCCAACAATCGGAGATGGTGGATAATTGTTAGTGTTAAAATTACGATGAAAATCATTATCGTTTGCTGGTAATGATTTTGATAGTAATGATGTTGGTGGTGGTGGAGATTCGAATGTTATTGAACCATTATTATTCTTATTATTTTGAATATTAAGAACATCATCATTGTCATTATTATTAACAGCATTCAACAGGTTTGGATTATCAGAAATCTCATTTTCTGATGTAATACGCCTTAAAAACGGTAAGCTCTCTTGTGTCCGTAATTCTTTCAATGTCCAATTATTCTTAATCCAACGATGATGAAACAATTCTCGAGCTGATGGACGTAACGCGGGATCTTTACGAAAACACAGTTTCAAAAAATCCCTTAGATCATCAGAAATATTCTCCGGCAGTGGTGGACAATCATCCTCCACAATATGAAATAACGCTGTCATGGGAAGGAGATCAGCATATGGTGGTTTTCCGGTCAATAGTTCTATTATCGTGCATCCCAACGACCAAATATCTGATGATGTCGAGGCGCCTTTTAACTCGATAACTTCTGGTGCCATCCAATTTGGGGTTCCGGCCACATCGTTGTTACTCACGTTTTCCATCATTTTCAAATTTAGCGATACGCCGAAATCTGATAATTTGATATTACCGTTTTTAGTGGTTAGAATATTTGCTGCCTTAAGATCACAATGAACCACTTGTTTGACATGGAGATAGACAAGTCCTTCCAATATTTTCACTACATATGAGACAACTAATCTCTCTGGGAAATTTCCAAATGCTTTCAATGTGTGCAATAAAGATCCATTCTCTGCGAATTCTAAAATAATATTAATGTGATTATCATGCATTATAAGATCCTCGTATTTAACCACGCTAGGGTGTGATAATGACTGTAAAAGTTCTACTTCTCGCATTAATTGATCAATTTCGTCCTGCTTTTTACCCTCTAGCTTTATCCGCTTCACTGCAACCATTTGTCCATCACCCAAATTCAATGCTCGATAAACTGATCCGAATTGTCCTTTTCCTATGCAATTTCCCAATTGATATTGTACATCCAACCCGTCTTTACCTCCACGCAATATTAACTTTTCTGATTTCTTTAATGATGATTCACCGCCAACGATAAATTTTATTGCATCTACCCCACTATGCACACTTTCACGTTTTCTTGGATCAGAATAGACTGATGTCCGATCATCACCATCGTCATTGTTGTTATTATTATCATCATGCTTATCATGATGAAAAACATTACCATCACCACAATCTGCATCATTAATATATTTACTTGTTGATATTTCCGCAGTTCGATCACTTTTGTAACGAACATGAGTCTTGGCGCGGGAAGTTGATCTTTTAAGAGCACCATAGCTATTATTAGTTTTATGGACTTCCGAGACTGGCGTTGCATTCTGTGATAAAGGTAATGATAATGGAGAAGAATTCTCAGAAAATTCTGATTGTTCTTGTTCTTGCTGTATTTGTTGCTCAATTGTTTTACTGAATAATTGGTTCATTGTCATTGATTTACGTAAACTTGGTCGTTTTTTTGGCACTAGCATTTCATGCATTAATTTATTTGACTCGTTATAATTATTAATGTTGTCTGCATTGATTTTTTGTTTATCTGAGGTTTTCGCTTTTGTTGCTATATTTTCTCCTCCTGATACGCTATTATTGTTATTAATACTATTGACACTAACAGAACTCGGTTCCGATTGCATACCTACCACGGAATTACAAGTCAAATTTATGTTGCTATCAGAGTTTATATTTTCTGATTTAACAATTGTCTTTTCCGCCAATTTTTTAGTCATCAAAAAAGTTTTTGATGACAATGGCGGAGATGTTGTCAAAGACGAAATTTTATTTACTGAATTATCAAGAAAAAAAATTGATGATTTTGTCTTCGGTAATGATCTCTTTTCGATGCGAGGATTTTTGAAATCTAAAACTATTCCCTCGTCATCATCGTCACCCTCACCCTCACTCTCATCCTCATTATCTTCATGTTCGTTATTCTGTCTTTTATTCATTCTTTTACTTCTGCTTGTTGAACGTTCTAATTCTCGCGTTATGTTGATTGGTATTAGCTGATGTTGCCTTGTGGATATGGCATTATTCGTAGAATTATTTTCGCCATTATTCTTGACATTATTAATGATATTATTGAGATGTTGATGACTTGAAAAACTATTTTGTTTTCGGGAGCCCAGCCCGTTTTTTTGATTTTTATACTGAGGTTGCAATGCAAATCCTTCAGAGTTCCGTCGAAACTTTCTTGCTGCTTCCCACATTGGTGGAGGCATTGCGGGTGATTTGGGTAATGAAGAAGGAGACGAGGATAATACTGATCCATCTATAATCAATCTATTACTATTATTTTTGATATTAATATTAATAGCCTTTGATGGAGGAGGGAGAATATAGTTGTTGCCATTATCTTTATCTGATGATTGATGATTTGTGCTGTTGTTATGTTTGCCGGATCCTGTCGCTATTCGTGCAATGGCTAATATTGTAGCGACAACCTTTTGATTTAATAATTAATATTTCATGAAATTGGATATATAGTAAATTAATATTGAACACAGCTGATAGTTATATAAGATAAGAATATGCACACTCACCCTTTCCATGTCTTTTCCCTCGAATAAATCCACCGTCTCAAACAAATCAGAATTAGGCAGCCCAAACTGATGATCGAAAAAGATAGTCATTATAATTCAGTTGAATTCAGCTCAGTTTTTTTTTAATTGATGAATTTCAGAAATAAATTAATTTACCTGTCGAGCAGCTCTTAAAAAATTCGAAATATTTTCCATCTTGTTGAAAAAGAACGAGAGGTTATATTAGTAATAGCATCGTAAATAATAAGAATTAAGAATGAAAAGGCATGGTAACCCCTGTACAACCCTGCTAGTTTCATTTATTTTATGAGCTTTATATAACATATATTCGTCTTTCTTTCACCCACTTATCCATCCTCTGGCAAATAAACTAATCAAAACTCGAATTTAATATTTACCTTAACAAATGGAAGATCTTTTCGACTAATTTGCGGTATTGTATTTGGTTTAAGCTTGTTCATTAAACTTTATTAGGGATTAACAAACAAATAAAATAATCAATATATTTATTCATAAACGATGAGAAGGAAATTCCATAGTTTGTAGGTGATCAATACTGTAATACCTATCTATACTCTCTTTTGCACTTTAATGAATTGTGTATAAGCTTCTCTCACCTGCATAACATCACACCGTCCTGAAGTGACTTGTGTAAATCATCTCCGGATAATTGAGTGCCCAACGTTTTCTCGATAAAGTCTCGTGCTTCTTTTTGACTATTAGAAACATGTTCCTCACGAAGTGTCTCCAGCACTATATCAGTCTTGCTGAGACTCACCGAAGACTTTCGTTGTCGATGCTGATGGTGAGGACTCGGACGAAGAGGTGATGCCGTTGCGGTTACTACCGCAAGTTCCGCCGAACTCATTTTTTTTCTGTTATATTATATTTTTGGTCTTTTATTATTAATTTTCGCTATCCTGTCGCGAGAACCGTTTTGAAAAGGTTGATTCTTTCGAGAATACAGTTGTAGCTGTTTAAAAGTTGCTTTTGCTCCTAAATCGGCACTCGAGCACGTACACACAAGCACACGAGACTAGACAACCAAGAAAAGGTTCGAATAGTATTTTCGAAGCGGTTGTTAGTGTGCACGTTACTTTGAAGTGTTCAAAGTCTTTCGTAATAATAGGAATCAGTGTATTGGTGTATTCAGATACGTACACTCGCTCGCTCACTTGCTTTGCTTATTGCTGCAACTATTACTTGCTGAAAATTTGGAGATATTGTTATTGTAACAACGATGGTTATATTTCGAATATTTTATTTATTTATTTATTTATTTGGGGTG
>CAJVPS010002190.1:0-13008 GCA_910591765.1 Ambispora leptoticha | reverse complement strand
TTAAAAGTGATAAAAATTTAAAGAAAATATCAAAGTAAAAGTTCTATATTTATAAAATGAAATTTTTAATAAGTGATTAGCATATAAGTATGCATATACTACTAAATAAGATTTGTGTAAAATCAAGAGATAAATAAATAAATATCATGAGACTAAAAATCTATTCTTCATTTTCTTCTTCTGTTATTAGTATTTCTATGTGTTCAATAATTATTTTTGACTCAAAGTATTCATCTTTACTGTGATAATATTTTAGTTAAGTACTATTAAAAGTTTTATGTAATAACTAATTATGTTAGTTTCATAATTTATAAGCTTCATTGTCAAGAGTTTCATGAATGTAGAACCATTCTGTACTTTATTATAACTGAAATTTATTTTTGTGAGTAACATGTAGTAGATCTCATTATATATATAATGAGATCTACTTACATTATACTATTACCTATTTATAATAATGAGATCATATATGTATCATTATTTGAATAATGATTAGTTTATGAATTTATTATTATATTTAAATACTCATGATCTATAAAAAATATGATGATAAATTTGTATTCATATCATTACACTTGAATATTCATGATCTAAAAAAAATATAATAACAATTTTATATTTACATCATCATATTTCTAGTACTATTGAGTTTATTATATATATATTATATATACATTATCTGGACATGTTATATATATACTATCTAGTTATACTATAATATAATAACTAGTTATAATATCAATTAATACTATTAAATATGTATACTTATATTATGTAAATACTATCAAGTATGTTATATTAAAATGTGCTGTTTTTGATTACTAAATTGCTAACTATTATAATATACTTAAGTATTGATCAAGAATGAGATATATAGTACTAAATTATTAATATATCTGGTAATATACTAAAATATCTGATAATGAGATACATAATATCAAATTATTAATATATCTAATATACCAAAGTATTTAATAATGAGACATATAGTACCAAATTGTTAACATATTTGATAATGTATCAAAGTATTCAATGATAAGATATGTAGTACCAAATTATTATTATTTATTTTTATATCTATTCAAAGTATAATTTTTTATAATATATATTTGTAATAATTTTATCTTGGATAAATACTGATTTTTCTTTGAATTATATAGTCAAAATAGTATACTTTGTACTTAACCATCCTTTCTATAATAATTATACCTTGACTAGATACTGATTTTTCTTTGAATTATATATATTTTTTGTATCTATTCAAAGTATAACTACCCTTTCTATAATAATTATACCTTGACTAGACATTGATTTTTTCAAATTATATGTCAAAATTATACCTATATGATATCTATCCAAAGTATATTTTTATAATATTAGTAATTATACTTTGACCAGATACTGATTATATGTAATCATATATTCTGAATTTTAGTAATAATCTGTTATGTAATATAAAAATGATTATCAAATATATATCTTATCTCATATATTAGAAATACTTACATATTTCAATAGGCAGATATATAAATTGAATAATCAGGATCCATTTTGATAAATATAATTTATATGATACAAAAATTCCTTATATGATCTAGATATTGAAACAATAATTTTTTATTTGAATTTTTTCTCATACTTATTATAAGAAATGCTTATCTGAGATAAATAACTAGCTAAATATAGTAATCTTTCTTTTTCAGAAATTACTACTTAACTAAATAATAATATCTTGATACCTTTACTTATTTTATTGAAAGATTTATAATAATTATGCATATTCAATAATTGCTAAAAATTTATTTTTCAGTTCTTTTTTATATGGAATAGTAGGAACTTTTATTTTAGCCTTAAAATTTTATTTATATTTCAAGAAAGTGATCTCATTCATATTCTTATGCTCTTTTTTCCAATAATTTTAATTATTTTACATTTCAAAAGCAATCTTAAATCTTTATTATTCTAACTTTTCTCAAGATATTTAAAATTTTTATTATAAATAAAAGATAAGCATATCTATATCAGATTTATTTTTAATAAGAAACTCTGAAAATAAAGAAATTAAAGAATCAGATATTTCTTTCTCATATGTATTAGCTTTACAAGTAGTAATATTAATGTGATATATATCTTAAGAAGAATTCTTTCTATGTTCTATATTATATTAAGCTGGCATTTCTAAAAATAAATCTTTTTCATCAATCTCATTATTAGATAAGTCAAAAACTTTATGCTCTGTACATTCTGAAGTAATATTATTAGTAATAGATATAGAATCAAAAAGATTCTAAGTTTCATCAATCAATTTTGATTTATATAATAGAAAAATTAGACCTATAGAAAAATATTTAGAATTATTTATCTTTATAACTATTATTTCTTCTTGAGTTACAAAACCAGCTTTACTATATGGTTTGCAATAAATCCAATAAGTTTTCTTCCATACTCTATTAGTTTTTGAATTTATATAGGTTATATCACTCCTGATAGTATAACTATACCAATTACTTATTATTGCATTAATAAATTTTATTGTAGCATTAAGATCTGATATTTCTTTAGCTCTGGTCTTAAAATCAAAAAGTAATAATATATCTTCTCAAATTTTAATAATTTTTTCTTGTGATTGCTTAAAAGTCTTAGCCATATTATTATCAGAAAGAATATTCATGTCATCTATATCACTGAAGCCTATTAATTAGACAAGATTATATACTATTTCCCACTGCTTAGCTAAATAAAATTTATGCAAATCAACTGAGAATGGATTTATAGATTCATGTGAATCTTCTTATTGCATTTTTTCTTTGATTTTTAGATTTTCTATAGAATTTATTACATTAGAATCTTGTTTTCTAAAATATGCCAGCCTTCTAAAATATTATAAAGATTCAGAATTATTATATCTTTCTACAAAATTTATATCACAAAGCTTAATCTAATCATTATTATTCATACCTCAGTTTCAAATATCATCCTTGCTACTAATATTACCTGAAGCATATATTCTCTATAAATAGTGATGTTGTAAAGTCATGTTATTAACAAAAGAGCATATAGAATTTTGCTTAAGAATTTTAGCTTCATTAGAACTAATATCTGACATATTAGCTATTAATTCTGTATCTGCATCTTTAATTTTTTTCTTAGTATTTTTAATAATATGAGAAATTTTATTCCTATTAACTTTCTCAGTATCTTCTATTAAAATTAATTCAAGTATTACTTTAGTACTAGTAATAAGATTGCAAAGAATCTTAGAAAAATATTTGGCTGATAAACATCTCTGATATTCAACTTCAATATAAGTTTTCATTGCTAGAGATAAATTAAGTATATAATAATCAGTAATTTTATCTTATACATACTGATCTTTTATTATTATTGATAAGTCTTTAGATCTTAATATTGAAAGTTCAGCCCAAATAAGTTCCCAACATGATTCTTTAAAAATATTGAATTTTTTGCTATGATAAAGAAAAACTATATATAATAAACAGTTACAGATTCTGAACAATATCTAAGCAAATACTTCAACATAAACAGGAGTAATGATATTAGTAATTTCTATAACTGCATCAAAATAATCAGATATTTCAAAGAAGATATCAGCTTTCATGATGCTTATATAAATTATATAGTCAAGAATACTTCAGATAACATCAATATTAGCAAAATCATCTTAACATTATTTCCTATTTATTTGACTAAAATAAATCTGAGATAAAATAAATAAATCATTAGATTTTTGCAACTTAGATATTTAATTAGCCAAGACTCAGATTTTTTTATAATTAATCATAACAAATACAATATATTTACCTTTTTAAAGTATCTTAAAATCTCTATATATATTTTCTGAACCTTTATCTGAATTGTAAAGAAATTTAACAATCTTCTCTTTATGTAATTAATATTTATTATCAATAATCTAAACATTCTTATCTTGATAAAATTTTAAGAAAGCTAAAGTTAAGTCATTTACAAAAACATCTATAGCAATAAAATGAGTGACTATATTTAACAAATTATATATGATATTAATAGATTCTTGAGCATAAACTTCATTAGCCATTTGACATATAGTGATATTTGCTTCATCTAAAATTGCTATATAAGAATGATTCTCTTGAAAATCAAGATGAAAAATACTTTTAACTTGTATAATAATAAGATTCCACTTATATATCTTTAGATCAGCCATAATATTCTAATATTATCTTACTTTAAAATTGAATTTTTCCAATTTTTTAAGTTTAACTTCAGATTCATTATTAAGGATTTTGCGATATAAAATCCAGATAATACAAGATAAATTAGCACTATTTTGAGCTAAAGATGCCAAAATTTTTCTTAATATTTTAGTTTTATCAGTATCTACAGTAGAATGAATAAGAATAGTACTAGACTCTTCACTTAAAAAGTCTGAAAAAGTATCTAGAGCATTCTCTATTTCTCTTACATTAATACTTTTTCCAGATAATTCAGGAAACTGATGTAAAGTTGATAAAAATTTGGGTAATCTTTTACATAATTTTCATTTCTTGAACTTTTCTTTTGATTCAACTTTATCTGATATCTTATCAAAGCTTAATCTCTTATGATCTGACTTATATTTTTTTGTTAATAATACTTGAGTATGAAATATCTATTTTTTCAAATAAATTTATAAAGTTAATTTTTATTATGTTTAATATCACATATAAGATATTCTTTAGAGTGAAGCTTATTATTACATAATATAAATTATACTTAAAAATTAATAAAACCATTCCCAATTTTTCTAATCTGAAGCTATTCATATTTTTCAATAACTAAATTAATTCTTCTACTCAAAGCATTTTTATCATTAATAGGCTGAGATTCTTGTTTTACTAGCTCTTCAGAAAAAAAGATTTATAATCAGATCATAGAATAATTCTTTTTAGACTAAATCAGATAATCATCTAGATTTTTAAATCTATTTTTAACTGAAGAAATAATAGGTCTTTTTATATGATCTTCTTTTTCTAATTCTAGAAGCTGAAGATTGAAATGTATTTTGAAAAGACCATTATCAATAAATTTTAAATAAGATTCTTTAACTAATTCCAAAATCTTTTCTGTGAATCTCTTAAGTTCTTTATAATCTATGAATCAGGTATGAGAATAAATAATATGCCAACTATATTTCTCAGTATTTGATAAACTAGCTAAGATAAAAGAATTTAAGAAAGATATACAATTTGGAATAAGACTTAATACATCTGTATAAGTGATTAAAATTCAAAATAATAAATCTTCTCATATAATTTTTTTATTATCTAAGAAAAATACTTTAGGATTTATAGGATCAGGCTTTTGTCTTGTATCAATATCAATAATTAAGTATAGAGGTTGATTCCTATCAATATATTTATAAATATTAGATGTTCTATAAACTTTAGAAAGATGATTGATCACTGTATAATTTTTTTTTGCCATCTGAATTATATATTAAGAATGAATCTCTTCAAATTGATATATATCTAAAAGTACAGTATTATTTCTATCAGAAAAGCTGATATGTCTATTAGATACAAGTTAGTATTTATAAAATATATGTTTTTTATGACCAGATTTATAGTCAAGATCTGTTAAACTCATAAAAAATCTTTTTGCTTCATTATATTTGACTGACTTTTGATTTAAGTACTATTGCTATAATGATTTATAAAGATATTTTTTTACTTCACTAGATAAACTTATTTTATTGATTGTATATATATTATTTATATATATATGTTATTTGATCTAATAAAAAGTATATGTTTTGAAATTATAATAATTGATAAATAAATCTTTAAAATAAAAATAATTATTTCAGAAATTTTAGCAAATCATTTTGATGAAAAGTTTGTCAAAAAAATATAAATTTGATTAAAGTAATTATTATATATAATCATGATGATATTATATCATTATTCATATATTTATAGAACTGAAGAAATCTGTGATAGAGATAGTAAATTAGAAAGATATTATATTCATCATAATTCTTCAATATCTACTTCTTGTAGAGATTATGATGAGCCAAATAGATCTAAATATAATATATGCAATAAATATATAGAAAAATATAAAAGTAAAGAAAATTATCACAGAAAAAAGCAGAATGAGTTATGTATATAAATTATCATATTTAAAAATTATATATCTGACTTATCTGATTCTATGCATAAAATCTAATTATATACCTAATATATATGTATATTAATTATTTTTTCCAGGATCTCTTTAAGTAATATTATATCCTCTTTGATATCTTCTATATTTTTGGTAATTTTATTATATAAAGCTATAAATTCCAAGACTTTTAATCAAACTCATATCTTGTTTGTATCTATTTTCTGATAGAATTACAATAATCATGATCCATTCAATTTTGGATATAGATATATTGATCCAAGATAATTAATTTTGATTTGAAAAAATAAGTAGGTTAATATATAATTATAATTTACTTATCAATATATATTATTTATATATCTATCATGGCAACTATCTGAAAAACTAGAAAATTCAAAACTAATAATTTTACCTCTATTTTAGATCAGATCCTCAGTAAATATAATCTATTAGCTAAATCAAACCTATTTTAATTATGCATTTATACTAATGAGCTTGATACTATACTATCTGATTGGAAGACTTGAAAAGATATGAAAGAGATTCTTCATCAGCATCTATTCAAAAACAACCAAATAGAAGCTTTTATATTAGACAAGAGAGGGAAAAAACTTACTATTAAGAAAAGAACTCAATATTATGCAAAAACTAAAGATATGTAGAATATTTAGTTATATACTTTAGACTTAGCTATACCAAAAAATAATATAGATGAAATAATTATAATGATCAGTTCTCATATTTTGTAATTTTATAGAGAGTTAATAGAAGTTAGGATTGATTTCAAGCAAATTGATATATATCAAATTGTTAGAAGTTACTTAAGCTTTTAATGAAATTCAAAAGAAATAACTTGAATAGTGATTACCCAATTCATCTAAAACTTTCAAATACTTTTTCTTAGAGGAAGAACTTAGAAGAATTCAAAATATCAATACTACTAAAATTCCTACTATACAAGATCTTGCAAATATAATTATGATATTGAGCATGAGACCTGCTAAAGTTGTTACTCTTTATATTATTTATTATGAACCTGATGAATCAAATTCTTCTGAATAATTCAAGCCTAGTTATTTTTGATATTATATCAGATATATTAAAAATAAAGAAAAAGCAAAAAATAATCCTGAATCTTGATAATTTCTATTCATGAAAAAAAATCCAGAACATGCAAAAGAGTTACTTATCTGGATTCAAAATGTAATAGCAACTGGAAAGTTATGCAATCCTATCTATAGTATTAATAGAAAATGTAATACAGAAGTATTTAGTAAATTTTTAAAATCATATGGTATTACAGTCAAAAGATTAAGAAAAATCAGAGAAAAATATACTTCTAAAGTTCATGGTGATCAAAATCTAACTTTGTAACATCTTGAATTCCTTAGCAAAATTACAATGAGATATAAGATAGACCATTTTGATTCTGAAAAGTATTATGCTAAGAATGATATTTCTAATTCTGATCTTGATTTAGATCTAGAGTCTGAATCAGAAACTTGAGCTTTCATATTCAAGCTAATTAATGAGAATACTTTTACATTTATAATCAAGAATATTTATAACTTATATAAAAGTATCTAAATTAGTTTATAACTTATCTATTTGGAATATGTTAATAAAAGCCTATAATCTCATATATTTACACAAAAATCTTTATTTAATAAGTGATTATCTGATATATTTACATTTTAAAACTGCTAAATCTATACAAGTAACAAATTATATCTCATTAAATAATAGATTCTTGATCTTCAATCTGCAATATGCTCATTTTAGATCTAAGAAAAATAATTTATTATTAATCTATTTTTTAATCTATATAGTTAATTTCAGAGTAGTGATCCATTCAATCAGAATAATTAAAAAAATATTAACAGTTGACATAGAAGTATTTTAAAAGATGTCATAGTCTTGTAGAATATGTAAATTATTAATAATCAATCAAGATTAATAGTATGTTATTCTATATCTGGAGATCTACTAAAGCCAGATAGTTTCATATGATATATAATTCAATCTGAATTGTATCATATAATTTATTTATATCATGTAAAAAGTAATTATTAACTGAACATATTATCAGATAATAATAGCAAATAAGATAATTAAAATTAGCAAATACAAAAAATTAATAATAAGAAATATGAAGATAATTATAATAAATATATAATAATAATTATATATATGTAATTGTTTAAATTTAATATTTTTTATTATTAAAAACTAGAGCCAATGATTTATTTAAACATGTAATAAATATCTTAGTTGCTTCTACATTACCTTTATTTTCAATTTCTCAATACTTGTTCTACACTCTTTCTATAAGTTTACCAATTTGAAGTCTTCATATCTCTGCTTCTTTTTCTATTCAAGTCTGAATTAACTCAGGTAGCTTAATCATTTCATAATGTTCATATACTTTAAAATCAATCTCTTCAAATATCTATTAAAATTTATTTCAAACCTCAACTGTTAATAACTTATTAGAATTGAAAATGTATTGATGAAGAATATATCAACATAGAAGCAAATAATAATGAAAAAATATATAATTACATTAGAATATTTGTAGGTCTAATGGTGGCTTTTCCTTTATTATTCTTGCATTCATAACTATAACTTCACTTATAATTAACTTTTGGATGAGATAAGAAAACTTATATATCTGTTTAAGAATCTCATTATCAAAATTAATTATAAAAATATATTTTTAATAAAAGTTAAGAACTATTTTTTCTGAATTATCTATTTCTTGTCATCAAGTTCAATAATTTTGAAATATGTTCCTAAATTATATAATAAAAACATAATTTATCATATGATCTAGTAAACTCAGAAAATTTAAAGAGAATTAATCATATAATAAATTACATCTTACCTATTAATTTATATTCCTTCACTATTATTCTCTTGAGTTTACTGTGATAGGATTCTAATGAATTTATTGAGATGATCTATAATAAAAAAGAAGAATACTGATATGTCCAAAGTGCCTATTTTTCTGTATTATTAGTATAATTACAATTAATATAATAAATAATTTCAGGAATAGGATAGGTGATAATAATATTCTTAATAATCTCTTCACAACTAATACTCATTTTTTTATGCATGACTAAGATTATTTGATTATGTATTACTGGATGATAAATTTTACATAGTCATATTCACATAATATGTATAATATAAAGAATAATATTATAATTTTGCTCATTACATATAATACTAGGAAAGATGTTTGCAATACTATTTATTTCTATATTACTTTGATCACATAATATATAATAAGAAAGCTAACAAGATTTAAATCAACAAATTATCTTTAATACCTTAGTTACTGTATTATTATCTTTCTTATTAATAAGAAAATATGTATCTATATTCCAGCAATTGAAATTATCTTAAATATATAAGGTGAAAAAATATTACAAATATTTGTTGATATTATATATTAAATCTATAAGAGTTAACTATCCATGATATTGTAGTTTTTTCAATTAATTATAATTTATAAAGTAGAGATCTTGTAATATTTTTTGCAATTACTAGATAATTTCAAAATACTTAACTTGATAATTTTTGTTAATTAGAAATTTCAAAGTATACTGAATATCAGATTCAAGATCTTTTTTACTTATAAGATATTTAGTTAGTGATTTGTGTATATTTTATTAAATATTTATCACTTCAGTTTGATGTAATTTTTGGATGATAGTATCAAGTTTCTTATTTATTATGAGTTTCTTAATTATGATAATGATAACTAGTGGTTTATATAGTTTGTTTGCTTTATTAATCAATAGCTATCTGATTACTTCTAGTTATTTTATTTGATCAATATTCTTGATTGATATGTATGATCCAGAGTATTTTTATAATATTTAATTTATACTATTTGTATTATAATGATATATATTACTTTAATTCTGATATCATACTAGTTGGAATCACATTTACTTATCTTTCTCTTCTTTTTAACTGGGATCCTTACTTTCTGTATACTAAATTCATAATACTTTAAGAGTTAACAGATATAAATGATCCAAAAATTATTGTTAAGAGATCACTAGTTATTATATTACATTCAGATATTGAATATGAGTAACTATAATTCTTCACAAAACT
Organism: Ambispora leptoticha; assembly: GCA_910591765.1. Lineage (NCBI taxonomy): Eukaryota > Fungi > Glomeromycota > Glomeromycetes > Archaeosporales > Ambisporaceae > Ambispora > Ambispora leptoticha. The sequence continues at coordinate 2,730 of CAJVPS010002190.1, read as the reverse complement.
TCTTTTCAGATACTTCAAAGAAGTTATTAATATTAAAAAGACTTGTATATTTTTAATTAATAATTTCTTGCATTAGAAGTCTTATTCGAGGTGTGAAGATATATAGATATATATATAGATATAGGTGTATATATAGGTATATATGTATGTATATGTGCATGTATATATGTATATATATATATATATATATATATGTATGTGATATATATGTGATATATATATATATATATATATATATGTGTGTGTATGTGTATATATATATATATGCATATATGTATGTATGTATATATATGAGTTATTTTTATAGTATTTCTTGCAGCTTAAATATAGCTCAAAATATAAGATTTGGTTTTTTTTGCATTTCTTGCATAAATATATTTAATTTTTTTTTGCATTTCTTAGACAAATATATTTTTAAGCTTGTATTATTAACATAATTATTTCTTAACTGACATTCTATTCCCTATCTTATCCTTATTATTTTTATTTTTCTGTCAATCAATCACTCTTAAATATTCAAAAAAACAAAAATCAAAAAAAATTATCTTGCAATAATGACAAAATATATTATATATAGTTGTACAACTTTAATCATTAGATAAATTCAGATTAACATAATCTGGATTTATATAATTCAAATTAATATATAATTTACTACTCTGCTTTAGTATTTCTCTATATCTGGAATAATTATTACATGATCTATTTTAGAGGTAAAATCTATTTCAGATGTATTATTATAAAGCAATAATCCTTTGAATCTATAAGCATATGATTTAATTTTTCAATATGTGATGAACTTGATACTTGATCATGTACCTGATAAATAATATATAATAATTATCTGAAAAATTTAATATATATTGCATAAAGTATATAATAATCTAGTTACTAGAACTATCTTTATTGGAATAAATACAAGATATAAAAAGTACATATAATGAAATCTAGTTATCATCTCATAAAGTGAAAACTGTAATATTATCTTTTATTTACCTTTGTGATATGACAGTAGATATATGATATAATAAAGATAAATTAGTAATTATTATATTATATAAAAGTAATAAAGTTTCTATAAATTTAGTTATAATAGCTTCATCCAAAAATTATATAGGAATCTTAGCAGATTGTAAATAATAATATCAGTAAATATTAACTATATTTCATACTAGAAGATTCAAGTACAATATATTACCTACTACTTACATATCTATAATATCAAACTGATCCTTATCCAGTTTAAGACTTTGACATATCCAATATAGTTTATTATTAGTTTCTTACCATAACTTAATCTCATTATTAGTCTTTTTTTGTGGACTAGAAATTAAACAAGAGTATTCTACATATATAAGTTCAAAAATTATCTTAAGATATTTTATTATAAGTATAATATCTAAATATCTTTTCATATAATCTTCTTTCTTTCTATTAGTACTTGTAATACTTTACTTTTTCGATATACTAATAAAAAAAGCATTTCTAATGAGAAGATTTTTCAATGAAGCTTAAATAACAGAACAATAATAGTTGATTAGTATATCTTCTCATTTAATATCTTTGTGAGTTTGAGATCAAATACTGAGTTATTCCAAATATCTTTCAAAATATTAAGAATTTCTTTAACTATGCATTTGATATCTTTTTTTAATTCTTTTTAATCCCTATTATATATTAATTTGGCTGATTTCATTTTAATTTCACATCTCTTAAAATCTAGTATAAATTCTCTACATATTTCTTGAACTATTGATATGGATGTGAATGTTATTTTATGAATAAGTTTCTAATATAAATAATAAATATTATTAATAGTATTAATAAAGATAATGTGATCAAATATACATATAATTCTTTATTATAAATCCTTTTCTTAAATTTTCTAGTAATTCCTTTATAAGCTTTAATTTATTACTGATAACTTAATTAGCTATAGGATCTTTTTAAAATAACATTTCAATAGATATTGCTCTTATACCAGAATATAAATATTGATATAGGGAGGTTATATCTCTTTTGAATTTTCTTTAAAGTTTAATTATATTATTTCTGATTTGGTCTAAGCTAAGAGATTTTTCTTTATTTATTTTAATAATCTCAAGATTATATAATGTAAAGATTCTCTTAAAAATATCTTTAAATTAAAAAATAAATATATATTAATTTTCAGTAATAAAAAAACTTATCATTAAAAAAATATATATTATTAGTACATATGTAAAGTTATTATTTTTATGTAATTATCATGCTAATGAAACTCTATGTGATACTAATTTTCTACATAATAATATAATCCTATTATTCTTCATACAGATGATAAAATTTTTTTATCAATAGATTAGTAGGATAAACTATATTACTGCATAATAATCTATAGCTTAGATATCTCTCTATTATTAAGCAAGTATTTATTGGAAGTGGATTAATAGAATAATTAAATTACTTTTTAATATGTGAATCTAATAGCCAACCACATAATATCATTATATAATGAAATAATTTTATAAAAAAAATCAATAGCTAACCTGTGTGTAATAAAATTAGATTAGTTATTAATAATTATATTATATTTATCTTTTATTTTACAGATCATTGCTACACTATATACTGTACTATATGTGACTTACTGCGCCATAATCACCTAATCATACCAAGAAAAGTCATCTGATTTATTTGAGTTATTTTAGCTATAGATAGTTTCTTAGTAGAATTTCTCTTTTCTCTTGT
>CAJVPS010002189.1:0-13011 GCA_910591765.1 Ambispora leptoticha | reverse complement strand
ATATATTTATAAAAATAAATCTATGAATTAAGAAATAAATTTATAATTAGAGATAGAGATATAAATTTATAAATAAAGAAATAAATATATAATTTAAGATATAAATATATAAATTAAAGATATAAATATATAACTATTTATATGATATAAATCAATAAGATTATAATAAATATTAACTAATAAGATATAATTAATATAATAAATATAATAATAAAAAATAAATAATATTAAATAATAATTATAAAAAGAAATAAAATAATGAGTAAAAAATTTTAATTACAGTAAGAAATAGCATAAGATATCTAATATTATATTAAAATACTAATTTTTTATTATAGATCATATATATATTAATTAAATTAATCAATTAGAAGTAATTTTTAAATATATAAATATTTTATTTTTATATAATAACTATTAAATTTTTAATCAAATATAAAATTTAAAATATTATAACTTTTTAAAATTATATGATCTAATACAAAAAAATTATATATTTTAATATAAAAATCAATAATTATTTCTAATAAAAATCATTTAAAGTTTAATCAATTTTTATAATTTTTTTATATTATATAATTATTTATAAATTATTCAATAATATTTTGTTTTATCCAGTTTCATTTTTCTTATATTGCTTTTCATATTTATTTTTAATTAATATATTATATAATTTGATTATGAACTTTACAGATTACTTAATTTATATTTTTAGTAATTAATACTGAATTATTATATAATCTTTATAATTATTAAAAGCTATTTCTTTAAGTTAAAACTGTATTTTTCAAATATTTTTATAATAAAAATTAAAAGTACTTTATTTATTATCAAGTAAAAGTGCAATAGAATAAAAAAGTTAACCTAGGTTATTCTTTATTTAGTGTAAAAAAATTATAAGGACTAGTTGAATTTTTTATTAGAAGCAATTATTTTGAGGTACAAAATCTTTTTGCACTGGACATAACATCTTATTGCCTGACGTAGTTAATCTGTTTGGAAGCAATAAACTACCGTGTCCTTGAAGGACGCGCCTAATGGTCTGGTTATCCCTCGCCTGAAAATATACATGGTGGCAACTAAAAGCAATATCTCTCGGAATGCCAAGGACCCGTATAAAGGTCGCAAATTCAATTGGTATTAAAGATATTACTAAGGTGTCTAAAATCTTAGGATAATAGTTCCATGGTTACCATATTGAAGATGTTTTACCGCGTCACCAGAGAAACTAATATTACAATAAGGTCCGTTCAAAAATTATGAAACCGATAATACGATAAGCAGTCAATCAGTTAATAGGCTGTCTCTGCAGTCAATTCTCTAGGATTGACCAGATCGCGTATTAACGTTAACTGATTTTTGCGAAAATATAGGATGTTCAATTTTCCTTGTAAGTCTAGGCGAATTTGGAAATTTCTTTTAACATCAGTTAAATAATTTGATTTTGCGGGTAATTAAACTGTATTTATAGACTCGGCAAATAATAACATTAACAAACAATAACGATAATAATACACTAGCAAGTTTAAAGAATAATAGTGGAATAATACATGGTGAATTAATACCTATACCTATGTCTCCTGAGGATTTTCTTCAGATGATTTCGGATCATAAATAATAATTTCTTTTGCAGCATATGGACCCAACATTTCATCTGGCCATTGATAATTAGTTTCAAATGGTAAATGATCATCAGAAAAATCAGGCGCCTGTAATATATCATCTTCGTCGTAGGTTAATTTGAACCCACTATTTTTAAATTTTTCCTGGTAATTTATATATTCGTTAGGAGTAAGATTATCCCATGAAACACTAGTAAATGGATCTTTTTTATTTTCATCATCTGCGGGAGATAAAGGCGCATCCCATTCAGAGCCATCGCCATAAAACGTGAACATGTCATCCTGGTAATATTCGTTGACACCTCGAAGATGGGGTGTTGTCGTAGAAAAACTATAGACTTCGTCGTGAAGCCATTGCTCCCAGTTGGATAAGAAGCCGTCGTCGAGCATTATATCGTCTGCTATGTATGCTGCGTTAAACGGTTTAAATGGTTGTGTGTGGTTTGGTGGAAATATATCCGGAAAATAATCTTTATCGTCGTGGTGATTAGATGATTCATTTGATAACTTTTCTCCATTTTGCGAAAGGTAATGACGTGTGTTGTAGAATTTAATTAATTCTCGAAGAGCTTGTTCTTGTGGCTAATTAAATATTTTACAAAAACTTGATATGAGAACAAAATATAAACAATCGGAGAAATATAAATTGATTTACTTGCCAAGGCATCTTCCAATTCTGCATCAGCGTCAGCTGAAGATATCCACTCATCCCTCAAATCTGGTCGACATTTTAGGTAAATCGATGTAATAACCTTCATATTGCCTAAATTCGAGCAACAAAAAAAATAAGTATGAGAATTAAATGCAAAAGTTCATTAACACAAAGCAAAATATACTTTGGCGCCATTTTCTTCCCACGAATGGTATTTGATTCTTTAATACTTTTAATGCATATAGCTCCAGTAGAGGATGCGGCACTTTTAGTATGCGTTTCAAAATTGCCTATTAAAGATTTAAACGCATTAGGATGAGATTAAGATATAACATGCTCAAAAGTATTATTTGAAGAGATCCTCACAGAAGACTTATACTGCACTAGCAATGAAATTCTATGCGTTTTTTTCTTTGTCAATTTCTGCAATATTTTCAAGAAATTAATCGCGGCAAAAAAATTACGCCAACAAAAGTCCGTTTCATCATCTTGAGCTTTAGTGGAAGATTCGTTATTTTCTTGCTCAGTCAAACTTGATTTAGTTTTTTCAATGATTTCAGGTTCTTTAAGTTTGTTCGAGACATTTTCCTTTCGGGCGTTTACAGCGCAAAATTGGAAGAAACTGAATAAAGTTATATATATTAATGTTAATTAATATATACAATGCTAACTATTATTATTATTGAGGACTCACTTTAAATCTGCGACTTCATTGTTTGCTTTTATGGCTAATGCAACATCTTGTAGACCGAACATCTTCAGTATGAGAAGCAAGCAATTGGAATCGACTAAAAGTTGTGAGAGATATTCAAATTTCAACGCATCTTTGATATTTTTTTTAAAGTGGTTAAGTTATAAACAAAGGTTTTTGTGAAAAATAACAATAAATGTCAAGCAATAAAGGATACGAGAAAGTTTAAAATGTTTAAGCATTAATATTAAAATTGCCGAAACTGCTTTTGAAGTTATTTCACGATGCCGCATTATATCTACTTCTTCGACAGTGTTGTTATTGGTCGAATTCGAGGCAGCAGCACTTCCTTCTGTATTCAAAATTGATAAATATAAACAATCCAGTAAGCTATTTAATAAAGTAATTTCAAGGAAAAACCATCAAATTCCATACCGCCGTTCGAAGAACTTGCTTTATTTTCACCATTTTCAGTTGATTTCGAAGAATTAGAGTTATTATTTGATGATACTGTAGCAAGTAAAAGCTTCAAAAGAACTATGACAATATTTTGCATATGAGGTAATATTGACATCTATCAAAGGCATTTTGTATAAGAATTATATAGACGAATAGTAAAAATTGACAATACAATTACTGATTACAAAAAGGATACGTAAAGAACTTCAATTCTCTCCAATTTTTCTTGATCTCTTTCATCAATGTGCAATGCCTCGCGTTTATTCCCATCTTCGATTAATTTCTCTCCATTGATCATTGAACTTTTATCTATTATTCCATTCGTCATAGCACTATTATTTTGTTGTCGTTTCATTTCTTCTCGTTCAACCAGACATTGTAAACTGCCCAAGCTGGTGTACATGAATTTCACGTATAGATCACCTGCTTCTTGAATTGCTTTTGGCACTTTGGGAGTTGATGCAGAGAAAGGAAAAATAAATGGTTGCCGTTGATTCGTTTGAAATTGTTGTTTACGTGATTTTGGAGTAGAATTGTTATTATTATTGTAATTCCCATTAGGATTGTTGGTCATGTGATTAGAAGATTCGCTTCCATTATTAGAAAAAAGTACATTAAATGGTTTGGGAATAATGTCGGGACAAGGTGGCGGTGTGTATGTAGGAAACTTTTGGGTGACTTCATTGTGGAAGGTGTGATAGTCAAGTGGTGTGGATTTTGTCATGATACCTATGTTATTCAATGTTAATAACCCGATCAATATGGATATTATGAAAATACTTCAGATAATCCTCGTGTTTTATAAATACATAAAAACCTCTATTCAAAATACGGCATCGGCATCACTACCTCGGTCGCGAAAAGGAGCCAGTCCATTCATTTGTCTGACAATTTCTTTTAACCTATTGATTTCATTGATTCCTCCTAGACTCGTTAAAAGAACTTTCCAAAGCAAAAGTAGCAACTTTTTGTGGAATAAACTTTAGTGAATTGGTATTACTATATTAAAAAATTTATTTTTTAGAAGAAGAAATACCTTTTTAACTGGATATCCTTTAGCATTTTTTTCTCGTAATGATGCAATGATTTCAAATAGAAAAACTGCCATAGGTGGATCGGACTCGACTTTGTGATAAAAGAGTAGGTTGAGTATAAAAGACGCGTTGAAATACTAGACAATATAATAAACACCTAATTCTGTGCCCAATGTTTCATCGTCACGGTGAACCTCGACAAGCATATATAATAGCGTCAGATAGAATCCAATTTCTGCGTGTGTATCGTCAATATAAGCCTGCCGTTCACCAGTTCCGATATTGAGATCTGGGCGACTATTGATAGAATTTGGTTAATAATAAAGTATTTACTAATAACAACTTTAAAAGCTTTAATCTACTCACCTATAATAATCATGAGCATGGCAAGCTAATTTAAGCGCTTGAAAATATGACAAAAAAGCCCCGCTTTTCCTCAATAATTTATTATTTTCTTTAATCCAACGAAGATGTTCCTCGGGTGATGACATTTCACCAAATGTTCCTAATTGTAATTAAATGAATTAAATGTGAATGCGAAAAACATAAACTTGAGAATACTATATTCCTTGCTTTTCTCACGGCATAATAATTTTTTTACAGTGGATTTTTGTAATTTTTTCCTTTAAAGATTCGTAATATAAGCTAGAAATCATCAATCTGATTGCATAGATACCTTGAGCAATATACAATATTTTCCGAGCTGAGGAAAATCTTCGTTGAGGATCTTTTAATTCAAGCGTCTCTAAAAGATACTCTACGTATGTGCGTTGTTCAGATATTGTGCATTTTGTCCAGGCTGGGTGAGGAATGTTAATTATCAATTTATTGATCTCATGTCTTATAACTGTATATTATTAATTAATTGATAGATGATAATTACGTTCATCAAAAGTTTCTTCAAAAGATTTTTGAAAATCAAGGCATTGGCTGATTTCGACATAACTATAGAATTCATCTATTTCATTGGATATATCATCACTATCGGCATAAGAGAACAAAATTTCTTTAGGCTATTGAGTGTAATTAAAACATGAACATTAATTAAAGAAATTTTAATTTCATATAAAAATAGAAAAAGACGTTACTTTTGTTTTGTTGGGAAACTGTTTCACAATATTCTTCAGTTCACTTAGGGTAAGAGAATCATTTACTGCTTCTTCGTTTGCCTCTTGTTTCATAGATTCTGCAATGTCTGTCATTTGTGTTACAACGTCTAAATTCAATTCCAAAAAGAATATAATTAGAGGTAATACAGTTTTGTTTCTTGGAAGCAAAAATACAAAGATTGAAAGGTTAACGTTAACAGTGTTACCCGCCGGACCTTCGTTTCTGGGAATCCTCCGAGTAAACCGTGAGACTGTACGATCACGGGGTTTTTCAAGCATCTTTTCCGCGATTCTACTAACGTGTTCGTTATAATGTCGATCACTAATCCAAGATCGGCCGGCTCCCAGTTAAATAGATAGCATCAATAAAAAGGCGAATAATAAGAAATAAAGAATAAAAAGTTTTTCTCCAAAAGAAGTAAATTACGTCTCCAAGCAATAAAAGTACTTGTAATCATATCGTATTTGTTAGGTTCTTTGCCTAAAAATAAGCTTTCTCTTGCTACACGTTGCATGGGCCAATCGTCATCTAAATGATAATTGGAAACGGATCATTTTACTGATAAGAATGCTTTTTCAACACAATCAAACATTGGTATAAAAGTGAGCCCAATTCGTCCAATGCTGAAAATCCCAAACACATCAGCCGTATTGATAAACATTTTATTAAGAATAATGTTCCGAAATCATTGATTGGCCTTCTAACAGCCCTGATCTTTTCTTATGGAGTATTGGCAAAAAGAAATGTAGAAATTCTTGCTTAATTGTTATGGTGAACGTTGGCCTTAAATATTTAAATAAAATTTTTTATAATGATATTTTTGATTGTCATTTCTTTGCACATCACTGTATAATCAGATAGTAGATACGTAATATCTAATAGTAATAATTAAATGTAATTACAGTGCTCCTCAGAAGTAGCCTACCCTCCATAACTTTTCATAGATCATGTGTAATGTACCAAAATTTTCTGAACACAAAGAACTATATAAATACTGATCATTTACATCTTTTATAAATCAAATCAGGCATTTGATATTTATCAAACTTCTATATACAAATAATATTGCTTCTAATTCATAAATGTTATGAAATCATTTTTTTACACATATATCCCAAAGGTCCAAAGCTTAGACTTGAAGCTACAACTAAATATGTTTACTGTAGTAAGCTCATGATGATTTATTGGATATAAAAATGACAGAAAACAAAGGATCTAAATGATCAATCAAAATCTGGCAGAAATCAATTGACAACTCTGAAGTAAGACAAAAAGATTATAGAGCTTGCACAGAAGTAAACTAATACAACCACCACTAATATATAATGGGAAATAAAAAAATGAAATATTAATATTAGTTTAAATATAATTCAATGATATTTATATGAAGATGAAGGCAAATATATGGCAAAACTTTTCAAATCTCTACTTACTAATATCTATAAAGAAAAATGGTTGGAATAGATGAAAAATTATAGAAATTTTGACTGAAGTAAAGTCATATTTTCAGATGAAAGCACATTTCATCTAAACCAGTCATCATTTAAGATCTGGCAATTTTCTGGACAAAGAAAAATATTCCAGTCTGTAAAGTATTCATTAAAAATCAATATATAAAGTTATTTTTCTGCTTTGGACTTTGATGAGTTAGTCTACTTTCAGCAGAATCTTAATGCTAATTTTATAATTATGATATATAAGCATGATCTTCTACTATTTGTTGAGTATCTTTTTGGGAATGATTCTGAAGGGTGGATCTTGCAAGAGGATAATGACCTGAAATACTATTCAAAATTGATGAGTCATTAGAAGAAGGAAAATAATATCAAAGTTCTTTCATGGCCATCAATATCACCTGATCAAAATCCAATTGAAAATATTTAGAGGTTAATAAAAATTAATATTGCAAAAAAAAATTAGAATACTTATTGGATTAAAAGTACAATTAGTAAAAGAATGAAATCACTTACCTGATGATCTTATTGTGAATCTTGTTCATAATATGAGAAGTTGAGTTAAGAAGTTAATTGAAGCTAAGGGAGATTATACAATATATTAATGATCAGAATATATTGTAAATGTTCTAATAAAAAAAAAAGGTTTTATCTTACCTTTTAGTTGAGTTATGGGAGGTAGATTACTTCTGATGAGTACTGTATTTCATAGAAGATCTAAAATCAACTATAAAGATAAAGATAAGTTATTAGATATCAGAAATATTAGAAAAAGCTTAGAAGTTAGCTATTTGCTATAATATACACAGTCAATCTTGATATAATGGACCACCAATATAATAGATTTCGCTTAGTATGGATTTTTTTTGAAAATGAAAAGTTTCAATAATATGTATACCAGACTTTATTAATAATTAATTTTATAGCAGATCCAGACTAATTTGCTGAATGATCTAATAATGCTCTATGTTTGATATAATGATTTTCATAAAACAGATTTCAATATAGTTAGACCAGATCTGAAATAGCTAAAGTAAATCCAAAATAGCTAGAATAGAATCCAGTATAATATAATAATAATAACAGACTCTATTAAAGCTTCTACCAATCATTAAATTGTAATTATCATATTACTAATTATAGACTATAATTTTTTATAACTACTGAAAATGAACTCATTCCTCTTTCTTCTTCTTCCCTTTCTTCTTCTTTTTACTTTTCACTTACTCCAATACTAAATAATCAAGCTTCAGATAAGCAAAAAGCAGCAGTAACTAATTTAACCAAAAAGATAAAAAAGTTCATGTTTTATTAACAGTACTTCAAAAAAAAGAAATTTGTGAACATCTTGCAAATGATAAGACATTGAAATAAAAAGATATCACTATTGAGTATAGAATATCAAAGTAATCTATTTCTGATATCATCAAAGCAAAAGAGCAATGGTTGAAAATTAAATCAGGAATATCTTTAACTGAATCCAAACATGTCCAAAAAGTAATCTTTGAAAATATTGAAGAAGCAATGAAAATTTGGATGAAAAATGTACTAGCATGAAATGACTTGGATTTGAGTGATAGTTTGTTAATAGAAAAAGCCTTGTTATTTGCTAAAAAATTCAAGGTTTTTGATAAGTTTGTAGCTTCTGCAGGTTGGATTAACAATTTCAAATAATGAAATAATCTGAAGTCCTACAAAAAATGTGGTAAATCTGGTAATATTAATATAGATAAGATTCTAAAGTTTCGTGAATAACTTCAAGACATAATTAAAGACTATGAACCTCAAGATATATTCAACTGTAACAAGACAGTATTATATTGGATGCTTGAATCTAGTCAAACTCTAGCATATAGTCTAGTTAAAGAAAAGAAGAAATCAAAAGACTGAGTATTATTGTTAGTAATAACAAATATAACAGAAGATGAAAAATTACTAATTTTATTTATCCACAAGTATGAAATGCCATGTACTCTCAGAGGGATTAATAAATCCACTCTTCCAGTATGGTATTATTAGAACACAAAAGTATGGATACAAAGGTCTATTTTTAGATCTTACCTTAATTGGCTTAATTTCCAGATGCGTATTACAAATCAGAAGATTCTTCTTTTAATAGATAATATAAAATGTCATAAAGCTGATAATATTAATGAATTATCTAATATCTATGTTCACTTTTTACCTTCTAATACTACTTCAATTATTCAATCTCTGGATTAAGGAATATTGTATAGTTTAAAGATTAGTAATTTTTATTAATGTGCTTTATTATTATTTTGTTATTAACACTATTTATAATTAAGGTGCAATACAAAAAAATTCTATGTTCAGAAAAAATTGCAATCTATGAAAAATTAATTGATCAAGAAGATGAACTTTGAAAAACTTCTATCTATGATGCTATTTTATATATCAGTCATGCATAGAATATTATCTCTTCAGAGATAATTAAACATAGCTAGACATGGTCTGATATTCTTCCATCTTCTTTTTCATCTGAATTATTATGTGGTCTATCAACTTTTAATAAAGAAGAAGAAGTTGATATTATTGATCTTTGAGAATCTAAATCTCAACAGTTAAAGCATGAATTAAATTAACTAATTCAACAGCTGCCTATTATAAAATTACTTTTTGCGCATAAATTTATATATATTGATGATAATATTAACCATGAAAAGATTAATATAAAAAAAATTATTGATATAGTACTTGGGAAAGAATTAGAAAATGAACCTGATGATAAAGATGAAAGTAAGAAAGAAATTTTTATTGGTGAAGCTTTAAATAGTACTAAAATTCTTATTACATTCATCAAGCAATCTGAATGGGATATTGATGTGAGTTTTTATCATAATTTGATAAAATTAGAAAAGAAGATTATTATCAAAAGTATAGCTAAAAAAAACAGACTAGTATTGATTAATTTTTTATTTTAGATGAGTTTTAATTTTATTATTACAACTTAATAAATAAGAATTGATATAATGGATTTTTTTCTTTTTATATAGTAAGTCTGATATAATGAAAACTCTTAATTAGCCAGACTTCTTAATATATTAAATCAAATAGTGTGAACGGAGTGATCTATTATATTAAGATTGACTGTATAGTAATATATAATCAAGACAGACTACTAGATCTATCAAGCAGAAGTAATAATAGTCATTACTCTCAAAATTAGCACAGAAGTCATCAGAATAATAGTCCTATACTAATAGAACTTGATCAGATAGAAAGTTATTATAATAATAAAAGAAATAACAATAATCAGAAAAATAATAAATCAAAAGATACCTATTATAATTGTGATAAACCAGATCACTTTGCAAAGAATTATTATTCAAAACCAAAGGCCAAAATTGCAAACATTAAAGATAAATAAGAAGAATCTTTACAATCTTATAAGAAAGTTGAATTTACTTATCTTGAAGATAACAGAAAAAGATTATTAAAATTTAATGACCAAGTATATGATAAACTAGCATGAGTATTATTAGATAGTGATGCTTCAAGAAATTTTGTTGATAAAAAGTTTGTACAAAAAAATAAAGTTAAATTATAAAAGATAATATCAGTCATAGTTGAACTTACAAATAGTAAAAAGATAATAGTCATCATCATGGCAAAGATTGATAAGCTTAAGTTAGATACTTATAGGATGCACAAGATGAATACATAAGTTTTAAAATTGCAGAGATATGATCTTATCTTAAGTAGATCTTGATTATTTCATGCCAACTCTATCATAAACTGGAGAAATAATACTATAATCTTTATCTATGATTTCAAGACAATAAAAGTGCAAGCTGATAATGAAGTTAAGTCAGGCTCCAGCTGCAATTCAATATATATTTCAAGACAGTAAATTACAAATCTACTAGTAGATGCAGAGCTCTTCACTATACATCTCAATAATGCTAAAGATAAAGAAGAAATAAAAGAAAAGTTACTTTTACCAGAAGTACTAGACATCAAAAGAAAATTTCAAGATGTATTTCCAGAAATCTTATCAAATTAACTATCATCTAAGAGAGCAATTAATCATAAAATTGATCTTATCCCAGAATCTGAATCATCATCCAGATCTACCTATAGATTTTTTTTCACAGAGATAGATGAGCTCAAGAAATAATTATTTAGAAAGGTTTTATTCATCCAAGTATCTCATCCTTTGAAGTACCAGTTCTTTTTATATATAAAAAAGAAGATATATTAAGATTATGTGTTAACTACAGAGTTTTGAACAAAATTACCATCAAGAATCGCTATTCTTTATTAAGAGTTAATAAGTTAATGAACAGACTCACAGATTTAAAATACTTTTTAAAGCTAGACTTATATTCAGGATATCATCAAATTCATATTGTAGAAAAAGATATACATAAAATAATATTTAAAACTTGTTATAGACACTATGAGTTCTTAGTTCTATCCTTTGATCTTACTAATATATCAGTCATCTTTATAATACTTATGAATAATATATTTCATGATTATTTTAATAAATTTGTATTCATTTACTTGAATGATATCTTGATATACAATAAAATAAAGAAAGAACATATTCAATACTTATAAACAGTCTTAGGAATATTTCGCAAGCATAAATTATATATCAAGTAGAAGAAGTATGATATTATTCAGCAATATATAAAATATCTTGGATATTTTATTTCAGCAGATGGTATTTTTGTTAACCAAAGAAAAATTACTACTATTAGAAATTGGTCAGCACCAACCAATATATCAGAACTTTGCTCATTCCTAGGTCTTGCAAGTTATTATAGAAAATTTGTAAAAGAGTTTTTAGTAATTGCCTTATCACTTATAGCACTTCTATATAAAAATTAAGAGTATGAATAATCTATAATAGCACAACAAGTATTTGATACTCTTAAATAATATCTTATATCAGTACCAGTTTTGTTATTATCTAATCCAAAACTATCATTCACAATTACCATAGATACTTCAGATTTTGCTATAGAAGTAGTATTAAGCCAAAATCAAGATAAGAGTGATCAACCAATAGCTTTTGAATCAAGAAAACTTTCACTAGCTGAACAAAATTATCCAGTTTATGAAAAAGAATTACTTGTTATTATACATGCTATTAGACTCTGGAAGTCATATTTAAAAGAGTAAAAGTTTACAATTATTACAAACTATGCCTCCTTGAAATACATTAAAACACAATATAACCTTTTCAAGAAATAGACTCACTGATTAGAAACTTTACAGACCAGTAATTTTGAAGTTAAATATAAATCTGATAAAGATAATATAGTAGCAAATATACTCTTATACTAATCATATTTGATAAATATTTCAGTTATTATCACCAATCTTGTTGATAAAGAAGACTTGATAAAAAAGTATCAAGTAAACAAATATTTTGCAGAAATATATGAAGTCTTGAAGAACTTTAGCAATGTCAATCCAAAGTAACAAACTAAAATAAAGAACTTTGAATTGAAAGATGAATTACTTTATTTGAAGAATACTAATTGCTTAGTCATACCAGATGACAAAAACTTGAAGACAAAAATCTTGTTTGAATTTCATAATGTACCAATAGCTAGATATATTGGAATTGATAAAATGTATATAGTAGTATCTTAATAATTTTATTAGTCAAAGATGAACAAAAATATTTACAAATATATTACTAATTATAAATCTTGTCAATATAATAAAAGTAGTAATCAACAATCTTCAGGATTATTATAACCTTTAGCTATTTTAAAATATAAATAGGAACATATCACTATGAATTTTATAGTATAACTTTCAATCATCAAGTCTGAATATAATACTATAATAGTATTACCATAGTGACATAAAATTCCTTAATTTCTTAATCTTTTCCTAGTTATGAAATATTATATTTTATTATAATTTTATTCATTTTATAATTATCCCTATTTTCTATATTATTTATTACTATATTTATTATCATGTTTCTATTTTTAACATTATATTT
>CAJVPS010002188.1:0-13011 GCA_910591765.1 Ambispora leptoticha | reverse complement strand
TAAATGAATAATAAGAAAAATGAATAAAATTATAAAGAAATAATTAATTAAAAATATTAATAATCTAAATTAATAATAGTGATACACATGATAATCATCTGAATAATAATATGCTAAATCTAGATGTATTAAATATATAATGATTATCTGTATATCCAGAGTGAAATTGATCTTCTTAAAAATATAATACAAAACTAATTTATTATATAGATAATGCAAAATGAAAATCTAAACTAAAAGGAATTTAGAGAAAAATAATCCAATTAAAATTATTACATACTCTCTTACTTAAAGTATAATATTCTTATTATATTTAAATACATGATTTTTCAAAGATATTAATCTTTTTTATGATATTTTTCAAGTTATCAAGAGATTCTCAAGTTATATTATAGAGAGAATAATCAAGCTATTTAATAAGATATTGGAGTTTGCAATAATGAATTCTTTTATCAAGAATATTCTCTACTTCATATTCTTCTTTATTATCTGAGATGATGATTACTGATGATAGTTGATATCTGTTATATTTATCATCTGAATTATATTTCTTTAAGAGTGATATATAAAATATCAGATGTAATTTCATATTCTGTGATAGTTATAATTTATAAGTGACAAAAGATATTTTTGATAATGATCTCAAAGGGATCTATGAACTTTAATATAAATTTCTTGGTTATCCTTTATTTATTAACTATTTTTATATTACAAGTAGAAAGAAGAACTTTATCTTCAAGATTAAATTTTTCAAATCTTCTGTATTGATTTGCATATTTTAACTATTTTTCTTGAGCTTTAAGTAATAACTTTGGCAGTCTTTATCATAATATTCCAGTATTCTATGAAATCTTGTGATATTGTAACATTATTTTGTGAGAATAAAATGTTGATTAATGTATGAGATGCTTATTCATAATCTAATTCAAATGATATATGATCTGTTAAAATATTTTTACTATTATTATAAATAAATTCTGCTACAGCTAAATTTTTATTTTATCTATTTTGCTAATAGATAGTATAAATTCTGAGTATTTCTTTCAAGATTCTATTTAGTCTTTCTATTTGGCCATCTGTTTATAGATAAAAGACTATAAAAATAGCAAGTTTAATATCTAATTATTTAAAAAGAGACTTTCAGAAGTGACTTGTGAATTTAATATCTCTATCTGATATTATAATTACAGATAAATTATATAATTTAAAGATATTTTCAAAGAATATCTTAGCAATATTAGATGCTATTGCTATTATTATAGTTAATATGAAGTATACTCTTTTTGATAATTTATCTACAAAGATTATTATAGTATCATATTCAGACTTAATGATTAAAAGTTATATTATAAAGTTCATAATGATATATTCCCATCTGTATTCTGAAATGACTAAAGTTGAAATAATTCTGAGAGTTATTAATTATTACTTTTGTTGTACTGATAGGATTTACAATTAATGTATTTGTGAATATTTTTATTTATTTTTGGCTAATAGAACTATTGAGAAACTGCAGTATAAGTTTTGTCAATTCCAATATATCTAGCTATTAGTACATTATAAAATTCAAATAATATTTTTGCTTTCAAGTTTTTGTCATCTGGTATAGCTAAGTGACTGGAATTTTTCAAATATAATAAATTTTCTTTTAATTTAAAGTTTTTAACTTTAGTTTGTTATTTTGAATTAATATTGCTAAAGTTTTTCAAGATTTTATATATTTCTGCAAAATATTTATCTGCTTGATATTTCTTTATCAAGTTTTCTTTTTCTATCAGATTGATAATGATTATTGAAATATTTGCTAAGTGTAATTGATATGAGAGTGTATCTGTTACTATATTATCTTTATCAGATTTATATTTAACTTCAAAATTATTGGTCTGTAGAGTCTTTAACCAGTGAGCCTATCTCTTTAAAAGATTATACTGTATTTTGATATATTCTAAAGAGGCATGATCTGTAATAACTATGAACTTCTGTTCTTTTAAATATGGCTTTCAGAGTCTAATTATATATATAATAATAAGTAATTCTTTTTCATGAACCAGGTAGTTTTGTTTAGCTGGTGAAAGTTTTCTTGATTCAAAAGCTATTAGTTGATTACTCTTGTTTTAATTTTGACTTAATACAGTTCCTATAGTAAAATCTGAAGTATCTGTGATAATTGTAAATGATAGTTTAGGATTAGGTAACAACAAGATTATTACTGATATGAGATATTACTTTAGTTATTCAAAAACTTATTGTACTATTATAAATCATTCATACTCTTGATCTTTATATAGAAGTATTGTGAGTAATGAGATAGTTGCTAAAAATTCTTTCACAAATTTTCTATAGTAACTTGCAAGATCTAGGAATAAATGAAGTTCTAATATATTTATTAGTGCTGGTCAATCTCTAATAGTGATAATTTTTCTTTAGTCAACAGAAATATTATCAACTAAGATGAAATATTTAAAATATTCTACATACTGCTAAATAATATTATATTTCTTCTATTTGACATATAATTTGTATTTGTGAAGTATTTCTAAGACAGTTTGCAAGTATTGAATATATTCTTTTTTTGTTTTACTATATATCAGAATATTATTTAGATATATAATTACAAATTTATCAAGGTAATTATAAAATATATTATTCATAAATATCATAAAGATGACTAGTACATTAGTGAGTCCAAAAGATAGAACTAAGAATTCATAATATCCATAGTGAGTTCTAAATACTATCTTATATATATTCTCTTCTGTAATATATATTTGATAATATTCTAAATACAGATCTAGCTTTGAAAAGTATTTTAAATTTATAAGTCTGTTCATTAACTTATCAACTCTGAATAGTAGACAATAATTCTTAATAATAATTTTGTTTAAAGCTCTATAATTAACACATAGTCTAAGTATATCTTCTTTCTTATATACAAAAAGAACTGGTACTCCAAAGGTAAGATACTAGAGCAAATGAAATCTTTCTGTATTAAATTAGTTAATTATTTCTTGAGCTTATCCATCTCTATAAAAGAAAGTCTGTAGATAGATCTGGATGATGATTTAGATCCTGAAATGAAGTTAATTTTATGATCAATTGCTCTTTTGAATGATAATTAATTTGGTAAGATTTCTGGAAATATATCTTGAAATCTTCTTTTAATATCTAATATTTCTGATAAAAGTGACTTTTCTTTTACTTTTTCTTTATTTTTAATATTATTGAGATATATAGTAAAGAGTTTTATATCCATTGGCAAATTTGTAATTTGTTATCTTGAGATATAAATTAAATTGTAGCTGGAGTCTGATTTTACTTCATTATTAGCTTGCATTTTTATAATTTTTAATTCATAGATAAAGATTATGATATTATTTCTCCAGTTTATAGTTAAATTAGTATGAAATAATCAAGATTTACCTAGGATAAGATCATATCTCTATAATTTCAAAATTTATGCATCTATTTTATGCATTCTATAAGTATCTAATTTTAATTTATCAATCTTTATCATGATGGTGGCAGTAATCTTTTTACTATCAGCAAGTTCAACTATTATTGGTATTGTCTTTTATAATTTGACTTTATTTTTCTGTACAAATTTTTCATCTACAAAATTTCTAGATACATTATTATTTAGCAAGATCCATACTGGCTTACTATTTATTTGACTATTAAATTTTAACAATTTTTCTTTGCTATCTTTTAAATGAGTAAACTCAACTCTTTTATATAAAGATTCTTCTTATTTATCTTCTATATTTGCAATTTTAACCTTTGATTTGGAATAATAATTCTTTGCAAAGTAATCTGATTTGTCATAGTTATAATATATATCTTTAGGCTTATTATTCTTCTGATTATTATTATTCTTTCTATTATTGTAGTAACTCTCTATCTGATTTAATTTTATTAGTATTGGATTATTATTTTGATAACTTCTATGTTAGTTCTGTGAGTGATGATTATTAATATTTCTGCTAGGTAGATCTATAGATCTGTCTTGTTTATATATAGTTATATCATAGCAAATAATTAATTTTTAAGCTTCTTCTAGAATTTCTGATATCTGTAACTTATTTCTATTTTTATAGCAGATTTTAAATCTTTTATGAAATAAGTGACTTGGTCTAGATCACTCATATCAGTTATTTATTTAACTATATTTCTAAATTTAATATCATAATCTTGTACTGAACCAGTTTGATAAAGAAAATATAGTTATTTATAAAGATATTATTAATAATATGATAGTTGGAATACATCTCTAAGAGCTATAATAAAGACTTCACAAATTTCAAAAAGTGAGATACTATTATCTGTCTTGACTTTATTAAGATATTAATATAAAGCTATATCTACCAAGAAGGTAATAGCATATTGTATCTGAGTTTTCTCATCAGTAATTCTTTAGGCTTGGAATATTATTTTAACTTATATTATTTAGATAAGTATATTTTTATTTGATTCTTTAAAATAGGTAGACAGTTTTACTGAGAGGTAAGATATAGACTTAGAATCAGAGAAATCATCTTCTTTTATAATCTTGATTAATTTAGTAATACTTATTATGAATTGTATAAATTATTCTGTATTTATTTTTATTAAATTTTAATAAACAAAAGCTAAGATGTTAGAGAATGATATTTATAATAATTATGTCTGCTGTTATCAAATTATAAGATTATTTTATTAATAATTATAAACAAGATAAAATGTAATATGAATAATTTTAATTTTATAACTTATAATTATTTTTATTATTTAAAAGTATTCAGATATAAAGTTAAAGTATAGAACAGACAGGTTATATTTATAAAAAAAGAAATGAATATGAAATGTAATAAATTAATAATAATCTATAAATAAAATATATATGGGTTAAACAGAATTAATTAACTTAATTCATATTTTCAAAAGATAACTAATTATAATTTAATAATTAATAATAATTATAAATAATAATAAATAATAATATAAATAAATAATAAGAAGAATGAATAAAATTATAAAGAAATAGTTAATTAAAAATATTAATAATTTAAATTAATAATTATGATATATATGGTAATTATCTGAGTAATAATATGCTAAATCTAGATATATTAAATATATAATGATTATCTGTATATCCAGAGTGAAATTGATCTTCTTAAAAATGTAATACAAAGTTAATCTATTATACAGATAGCGCAAAATAAAGATCTAAGCTAAAAGAGATCTAAAGGAAAATAATCTAATCAAAATTATTACAAAGATTATAAGTTCAAGCTTTAGTAATATCTACTTCTACTAGAATTATGATTTCATCAATAATAATAGAAAAATTATCAATTAATTCTAGTTATTACTTGGAATATCCATTTATATCAGATATAGAAATATTTGATTTTTGTTAAATTTTCATTTCTAGTTATTTAAGAAATTCATAATTGATGACATATTCTAATGCTCCAGTATCAATGATCAAGTCTATAGAAGTCTTTCTAACTTTAACTTCATATCAGGCTGAGATTATTTTAATTTTCTAAGTAAATATTATCTTTCATTTGAATTTCTTTTGTAATTTCTTTCTTATTTATTTTAACATTCAGATTCTTTATTCAGATAAAGTCTTGATGATTTGAGTAATAGTAATATTGGCTTTTTGAGATGTCAAATCTTCAAGTATGTTATATATTTTTGCTTTCTTTACTAAGATTAGAAGGTGATCTCTTCCTTTCTTTCACTTCTTCTTCTTCAAGTTGATCTTGTTTTCTTCTGAAACTTTTGATAAGGGTTGAGTAACTTCATTTTTTTTTCACTTTCTTCTTCTTCTTTGATAACTCTAGCTTATTTTCTTTTTTCAGCTAGATAATCATAAGTTACTAATAAAAAGAAACTGGATTAGGTGAATGAATCACTTGATAAATTACTATCAGATACTTGTAAAGCTGCTATTAAATTCTGAATTTGAGTAAGAAGAAAGGTAGTATTCAAATTTTAAGAATTATTAGATTGCTAATTATTATTTTGAATATTCTAATTTTGCTAATTATTATTATTACTATTATTATTCTGATTTTGATTATTCTAATTTCAAGAAGTATTTTTATTATTAGATTACTGATTTCTAAATTGGAAGTTGTTTGAATATATTTTACTAATATGCTTTTTTTCTTCACAACTATAACAGATAATAATAGATTTATTTCCTTGCTGATTTTATTATTGATTATTATTATTATTTTAATTATTATATCTTCTATCAGATTCTATATGATCTAATCTACTGGTCAGATCTTACAAGATTTTAGCTAAAATATTCTATTTACCAGTTGGCTGAGCTTGGATTTGATGATAGATTTGTTTAAGTAGGTCTAAATTAGCTTCTTTAATATTCTTTGCAGTTTCAATAATTAGTAAGTAAAATCATATTTATCATAATTTTTAGTTATCTATTCATTTAATTTGAGAGTATTATTTATAGATTATTAATCAAATCAGGTAGCAGCTGGTCTCTCTAGATATTCTCTTACTATCTCAATTTTTCTTTCATTAGTAATTTTATTGGCTTTTATGGCTATTTCAAAATCATATAACCATTTGACTAAATTCTGATCATTACTCCTAAATTTATAAATTGGAATAAGAATCTTTTTAGTTTTCTGAATTTTTATAGATTGAGTTAATTTTCCAAGAACCTAAATGAGAGTTTCCATTTTATCTGATATAATTAGTTTTTCTTTTGGCTATAACTTTTAAGATTAAATTTATTTGATTATAACTATTAGTTCTTCTGGATCTTTTGAATTATTACTTTCATATTCTAAGTTTGTTGATTGATTGATTGAGAAGATTTCAAAATTATCTGTTTTTTCATGAACAAGAAGGATGTTATTGACTAGATAGATCTGTTATTCAACTATAATTTTACTATCAAATATAAAGATATTAAGTAACTTGATAATTTTTCTTTGAAGTTGATTAGATATAAGATTTTATTATATTCTATTATTAAAAAGTTCTTGTAATAATCTGTTATGAGAAATCATATAATAATTCTGAGTTCAAATAAGAAAATTTATAAATCTTCTATCTGAATTTTTATTTGCAGAAAAATAATAAGGGCAATAGTTATATAATTTGATATAAGACAAGAATTTTCAAGAATTATTTCTGTTATATTCATCAAGATATAGGTTAATTAGAAGTTTAATAAATGAGTATATATACTTATAAACTTATTAATTAAATAGGTAACAAATATTTCAAGAGTAGCTAATTCTTAAAAATATAAAATGAATAATAAACAAAAATAATAAAATGAGTTGAAGTGAATTTCTGGAAGGTGAGATTTACAGAGAGGATATCAAATATTACAAATTATATTCTGAAAGATAGGTTTTATCAAGAATATAATCTATAATAAGTTTTGAAGGAGAAGACTGAATTATTTATAAAGATTAAGAGGATAATAATTATTCTAAAGATTTTCTAGTGCTAATACTTATAAGTATTATATTAATATAAGACAAAAATAAAATAAAATAAAATAAAAATAAAGTTATGATCACAAAAACTAAACTAAGAGTAGATATTAAATACTAAAGTAACAAATACTATAATTAAAACAAAAGATTTAGTATGCTAACTAAATTTTCTAATAGTATTTTTTCAACTATTAGACAAATAAAGGATATATATCAAAATAAAATAAATCTTTTATATATGAAAAAGCTTACAAGAATTTTCTAAATTAAATAAATATATTTGGCTTATTTTAAGTAAAGAACATTCAATTCATTACCTAAGTTTTTCAGGCAGGAAAACTTGTAAATAATCAGAATATAATCTATTATGATAAATAAGATAAATATTAAGTCAAAGATTAAAGAAAAATTATAAGATAAGTATATTGTTAAGAATAATTAAATTATTACTATTCAAGTATATTCATTTCAGATCTTAGAGCAGAGATATTTATATATTTTTGAGATTTTACAAGTTTCTATCTAAACTTATTTATTACTCTTAGATTGTAATTATAAACTTTAGGATAAAGAATCAATAAATAAACAAGTAAAATAAAGAGATAAGATATATATAGTAAGTTATAAGATAATATAAATAATGAAATAAAATAAAAAGATAAGATAAATTTTCTAAAAAGATAATAATAAAAATAAATTAAATTCATTGTTGAATTATTTTTAAAGTATTTCTAAACTATTATTAAACTATTTATAAATTGTTATTGATTTTGGAGTTAATTATTCATTCATAATCTTGAAGTATTATTAAAATATTGCAGAAATATTATAAAAATATTGTTAAATCATGATTGAATTCATAACTGATATATCAATTATATTATTCAAAATTATATATCTTTTAAAAATTAATTGATTAGTCAAAAATTTCAAGTTCAAAAAATTATGAAATTAAAGAAATTTATATTACTATAGTAATTATAGTCAAAGTATTGATCCTTATAATTCTCTTTCCAATCCCTAAGAAATATTTATAAATATTAAACAAAAAATACTAAAGATTATATTGATAGTCTGGATTATAATATGTGAATATTCATATTTATAAAGAAATACATTCATCAGATTTGTTATAAATTATATAAATCTATAGATTTTTTACTAATTATTTTTGTTTGATAATTTTAAATAAGAGTAAAATGTGATAGTAAATATAATAACTATACTTTCACTATTTGAAATACTGTTTTTTCAATATTTGATAAAGAGAAGTTAGTAAGTATTAATAATAATATATTTACTATTTGTCTTACTGAATGAAAAATAAGTAAAAAAACTTGAATCATGTATAAAAATCTCTTTTACAATAATAAATTACTCACAAATATTAATTATATGATATTTAAAGAATATAAAGAAAAAGTATTACTGATAATATACTGTATATTTATTCTAATTATTTATAATATTTTTCTTAGTCTGTTAAGTCCAGAAATCAAATACAAAAAGAAATCAGTAGCAAGATATATACATATATTTATGATAAGTAATACTTTAAATTTGCTTAAAGTTTATATTAAAAATTATTTATATATTGAATATTTAGCAAGCTATAAAAAACAATTAGCTAGCAATATCAAAAATAATAATAAAAATAACAGAGAAAGAAATCAAAGTGATAGAGCAAGTGGCAAAGAAAAAATATCAAAAGTCACAAGCTAAGAATATGATTGAAAAAGAAAATGATGATGAGAAAGTTGATAACTATAATAATTTTATAAGTTTCTTTAATACTCTTTGCAATTTATTTCTTTGAAATCTTTAAAAAAACCAATTTTTTATTCAAAAGGTTACTAACTTGGATTGTGAATTTATATAATATAGTTTTCTTTAAATTTATATTTATTATTATATATATATACTTTACAATAAAATAAATATCTTTACTATTATTTAACCTATAAATTCTACTGTTACTTGAAATTATTACTATTACTATTACTTGAAATTGCTATTGCTACTTGAAATTAATATTACAAAGTTTTGCATAGAATTTTAAAAAAAATTAAAAAATCTGTACAGACCTATATTTTGTTACAGATCTGTACAGATTTTTTAATTTTTTTTTCTTTACTAATTGTTGCCAGGTTTGAAGTTTTGTGCAGATTTTTGGATTTGAAGATCTGTGCAAAACTGTGCCCTCAAAAATTTTCTGATGTTTGTTCATCATCTTTCAAATGGTCAAAGAACTATACAAATAATGATCAGCAATTTGAATGGTGTGGATCACTGTATGTGTATTCATAATATACATGGGTCCTATAGCTGTACAATGACAATAATTATTATTTGTTTTATAATCATTTAACCAATTCACTTATTTTATTCCACTGAACTCAAAAATGAAATTAAATACTCATAATTGTATAAAATGTATTCATTGTTAAGAAGATAAATACTGTTATGAATGTTTCAAATATCACAAGCAAATTTATCATGATATAATGTCTAGCAGAGATAATGATATCAACAATCTAATAAAAGAATGCAACAAAGTTAATTATAATAAGTATGGAAATATATTCAAATAGATTCTTTTTGAAAGATTTATCAACGTTGAATATCTTTCAAAAGGAGGTTTGGGTCAATTTATAAAGCAACCTGGTTGGATGGACCATTATATTGGTATTTAGATTATGGTAAATACTATACCAAATGGGATCATGAAGAAAATAAATTTAAACGAAAAGGAGAAAGAAAAGTTATGTTGAAATCATTACACAATTCAAAGCAAATTACTCCAGAGTTTATATACGAGGTAAAAAATGAACATTTTTCTAAAGTAAAAGTTGTTTTTTATTTCTAATACAATTAAATTTTTTTAAAATAGATTCAAACAGAGCTTAAAAGCTATGATTACAGAAATTCGATAGCATATTATGGAATAACTAAAAACTCAGTTACAAACGACTATTTGATAGTAATGTCTTATGCATTCTATGGTGAACTTCACAAATATAAAGTGAGCTCAAAGATAGGATCAAATACTCATGATTGTAGTAAATGTACTGAATGTCAAAAGAATAGATACTGTGATGAGTGTTTAGTTCATGATTGTAGTAAATGTACTGATTATCAACGCAATCGTTACTGTGGTGACTTTCAAATATCACAAACGAATCGATAACGATGAACTGACCAGCGAAGATAAAGAAATCGACAATCTAATAAAAGAATGCAACAAAATTAATTATCAATATCGAAATATATTCAAATGGCTTCCTTTTGAAAGATTTACCAACGTTGAATATCTTGCAAAAGGAGATTTTGGGTCAATTTATAAAGCAACCTGGTTGGATGGACCATTATATTATTATTTTAAGAGAGCTAAATGGGATCACGAAGAAAATAAATTTAAACGACGTGGAGAAAGTACAATTGTGTTGAAAACATTTCACAATTCAATGCAAATTACTCAAGAGTTTATAAACGAGGTAAAAAATGAACGTTTTTTAAAGTGAGAGTTGTTGTTATTTAATACATTTCAAATTTTCAAAATAGATTCAGATTGGTCTTAAATGTTATACCGGTGTTTCTTATGAGATTGAATATTATGGAATAACTAAAAACCTGATTACAAATGAATACTCGATGGTATTGACTTATGCAAAACATGGCGATTTTCGCAGATATATTAATTCCAAAGAATTGAATTGGAAACAAAAATTTCTTTACATATATCAAATAATTAATGATCTCAGAAACATTCACAAAGAGAAGTTTCTACATCGTGACTTTCACCCTGGAAATATATTATTTCTTCAATCACCTCAAATTGCTGACTTTGGACTTACCGGTCCAGCAGATATAGAAAAATCTAAGCAAGAAATTTGTGGCGTACTGCCTTATATGAGTCCAGAGGTGCTAAATGGAAAGCCATACACTACCGCCGCAGATATTTATAGTTTTGGAATGGTTATGTACGAAATTGTAACGGAAGAACGACCATTTGGTGAACGAAGTCATGATATATATCTAGTAACAGACATCTATAAAGGAGTACGACCTACGATACCAAATAATGTTCCCGGATGGTGTAAATTTATTATTATAAAATGTTGTAATTCTATTCCAGAAAACAGACCAACTGCTGAGGAACTTGGAGACTTTATCAAATCTATCAGAGGTGGATACATACATAAACGTAATATTTTGCATTATCAGTACTACAGTTCTTTAGAATATCCTAAACAGATGAAGAAATTCAAGAGTGTGTTGAATTAGAAAAGTAGAATTAGATGGGTTTATACAGCAAAAAAGCATTCCTAGAAATAGAAACAAAAAACAACCAATCCATTCAAATGCAATTTACACGAGTCGAATATTTACTTCGAAATTAATATCAATCCCAACTGATACAGGTACGCACATTTATTTTGATATTCAATCAAAAACATTTCAGATTGATTTAAATATATAAAATATTTAGGTTCTACAAGTGTTAATTTGTATGTTCCAAATGAAGGTAAAATTACGTTATTTTTCAAGAACGTCAATATCGTTATACTAAAAGTACTTGTTTATACAAAATTTTAGCACATGTG
This sequence comes from Ambispora leptoticha, assembly GCA_910591765.1. Classification (NCBI taxonomy): domain Eukaryota; kingdom Fungi; phylum Glomeromycota; class Glomeromycetes; order Archaeosporales; family Ambisporaceae; genus Ambispora; species Ambispora leptoticha. The sequence goes on along the minus strand of CAJVPS010002188.1, from coordinate 935 downwards.
ACTACCGAATATGATATTGATATCAATGCCAAATCAACAAACGTCAGTTTATATGCATCTAACGAAGCAAATGAAGGTAAATTACATTATTTTTCAAGCAACGTTAATATCGTTATATTAAATGTACTTGTTTATATAAAATTCTAGCACATGTGACTACCGAATATGATATTGATATAAATGAAGGTAAAATTTTATTTTACAATGTCAATCTCACAAGCGTTTGATATTATGAAGACAGTGAAAAGTTAAATTTGAGCCCAAAAAAGTTATCCATACAATATAAGTATTTTTCATTAACAATAACGGAGTCACAACGCTTTAAAATACTAAAAACTAGATTTCAAAGATTATAAACCGAACAACAAGCGTCCTAATGAAAATGGGTCAAAAAAATCAAATAAACGGGGAAAGTTTCATTTTCGTTGAATCAAGACGATGATAGTCGAGGTATATTTAACGTTAACGTTAAGGTATAATTTTCGTTAATTTAATTCATTACCATTTTTTGACGATTTAAACACACAAATATAGATAAAATTAAAGAGAATCCAAATGACTTGCAAGAAAAACTACAAATTCATGATTGTAGTAGATGCACTCGTTGTAAAGAAAGTTGCAGTGAATTAGGGATAGGAATCGATTCTCAACCCAGAATCGATTCTAAAATCGATTAACAATTTCGATTAATCGATTAATCGATTCTCAAATTTTAATCGATTCTCAAATTTTAATCGATTAAAATTTTAATCGATTCTCTAATTTTAATCGATTCTATAAAATTAATCGATTCTCAGAATCGATTCTAAATTAATTGATTCTAGAGAATCGATTCTCAAGATCATATATATTACATATTTTTTTTATTAAATGTACTAAGAGTCGAAATACCTAGTTCAGGAATTTATTATTAATCAATTTTTATTTATTAGAAT
>CAJVPS010002187.1:0-13011 GCA_910591765.1 Ambispora leptoticha | reverse complement strand
ATATGCCAAGACTTAAAATGTAATACAAATGATGAAATTAATAATAATAAATGAGATAAATAATAATAAATGAAATCTGTGATAAATATACTAAAATTAGAAATTAAGAAAATGATTTATGAAATTAAGATAATTTACGAAATTAAGAAATTAAAGAAATTAAGAAATTAAAGAATTTATGTTATTGTAATAATACTACTCATGTGCTGATATTGGTACTTACCCATTTTGAATACTTCCTGATTTCACCATTTTTATTCCAATATATAAGTGTCTATTTCACTATATCAAATAAAGGAAAATTAAAAAAAATTGAATCAAAAATCAATTCTTTTACTATAGCCATGCAAAATGCTACTCACTAGCATCTATTTGATAAAATAGGAGAAAGCTCTTCTGATATTACAATTTTTTCAGCACAAAATAATAATGATAATTCATGCAGAATCAAAAATTCATGTTTAGCAAAGGAATCTTTAACATGAGATCCAAATTGGCCAAGATTATATCCTTGAGTATATCATGAAAATGGTGCTTTGACTAATTATATATTTTATTGTTGATGTCAAGATGGTGGAAAAAGTAACAATTTTATGAATGATTGTGAATACTTTAAGAAGTAATCATTAGATCATCACATTAATACCAAAGATCATAAAACAGTTATAACAGCTTGATTAGCAGTACAAATAGATATTCGTACTGATTTTGTAATGCAAGCTGGAATTAATCAAATCAAAATAATGCAAAATATGAGAAATGTTTACTTTTTGATCAAGTATAATCTGGTGACAAATCTATTAAAAGACTTATATAAGCTTGTTGAGATTTAACAGATATCAAATTTTCAAAATAGACTTTCTACTCTGAACTTAGTCAATGATGAATTATTGGTTAATGAAGAAGATTTTTATTCATCTTATGCTAGTTATACAAATCATGTGACAGGATGAGAGTTTATTGAAGCAATTGGTCACGTAATAGAACAATCAACTTTTCAAGAATTATGTTCATCTGGTGCTTGGAGTATTATGCTTGATGAAAGCAATACTGTATCAAATAAAAAAATATTAGTGATTATTTCAAAGCATTTATTTGCATCTGCAAAGCCAATTTACTGCTTTCTTGGAATAATATCTCTAACAAATGGTATAGCAAATGCAATTATGGATGACATTAATTCTTTTATGATAGCAAAAGATTTGTCTGTAGATGAATTATGCCATGCATATACTGATAGTGCAAATATAATGCTAGGTATTTATAATAGTATTATTATACAACTTAAGCGAGCCAGTCTATTTATGCTTTAACACTATTGTATATCTCATTAACTAGCTTTAGCAGTAAAAGATGCTACCAAAAAAGTCTCTGAAATTAGATCCTATGAAAAATTGATACATAGCATTTACAATTATTTTTCTTATAGCTTTGAATGAATGCTCAAACTAAAAATGATACAAGATAAAATTGGTGATCCACAATTGGCTATTCTCAATATCATTAAAACAAGATGACTCTCATTATCCAATGTTGTTAGCAATTTGCATCAAATTCTGGATTCTATAATTGATACATTACTTAAAGACGCTGAAGATAATATTACTGCACAATCATTATATGACAAAATTGATAATTCATTTATTATAACAACCAAGTTTATGGCAGATATTTTGGAAATTTTATGTCGAATGAATTTATTATTTCAAAGAAATAATATTACAATTTGTGAAATCAAAACTCAATTGGATATTATAATTACTACTATCAATGAATAATTTATTGGAACTGAAGAAATTAAGCCAATCTGGAGTATATATTTATGAAAATATATGAAGATTAATAATATCAATCCAAAAACTCTTCCATAATATATTCAAGATTTTGCCAGAGTTACTATTGAATCATTAAAAAAAAGATTTCCAAACTGTATCCAAATTGACACTTTTCACATTTTTGATCCTAAAAGTTTGTCAACTGAAGATAATGATTATGAAAGAAAAGAAATTAATATTTTGACAAATTTTTATGGTGAGAAAAAAATTATATCAGGTAAATTTTTTAAGCCAATTTTGAATGCTAAAAATCTTGTTCATGAATGGATTTCTGTTAAAATTCTTTTGAGCAATTATAAATAGTTTGGATTATTAGAGGCATGGCAAAATATTTTTATTAATTTTTCTGATTTTATTACTGTTTATCCTGAAATAGGAAAATTACTTCCTTTATTATTTATGCTTCCTTTAATTAATACTACTGTTAAACATATTTTTTCTAAGCAAAATTTAGTCAAAACAAAACTTTATAATCATATGAATATTTCAACTCTTAATTATTTTTTACTTATTTTATTTAATAGACCAGAATTGGATCAATTTAATTTTGAATTAACTTATGAAGAATGGTCTAAATTAGATCGAAAAATGCAATAAAATTTTAATTTTTAATTTTATTAAATTTAATAGAGAACATAAAAAAATTTTTGAGAACATTATTTAATAATATATGTTCATTTGAGAACATAAAATCAAAATCAAATTTTCAATACTATCCCTATTATTTTTGATCACTGGATAACAATTATGATCTTATTAATCAAAATATAATATTACGTAATTCTGATTATAAGATTATCATAGTTTTTTATCTATACTAATAAATGAACTTTTAAATATATCTGCATCTTATATAAAATAATGAAAATACTCAATTCAAACTAGATATATTAAAACAAGAGAATACCAGACTTATGACCTGAATTACGGAATTGGAACAAATCATGAAAGAGAAAGATGAGCTTATGGCTAGAATTGTAGAATTAGAGTGATATAAATCAAATACTACAAATCTTATAACTGAGAATATTGAGCTTAAAGATAGAGTCACAAAATTGAAACAAAAACAGTCCTTGACTTGTCTAGAATTATTGAATGATCCTAAACTCCAGATATAAAGTACTATTTCTCCTGAAATAAGAAGCGATTCTGGAATATCATCTATCCCACCACCTACTAAAGACCATTCTATTGATTTCATGCTCTTAGAGAAGAATTCTGGCAATAATTCTGAAAAAATAGAAAACATATCCAATAATACATCTAGCTATAAAGTGATTGCCTCTAGTAATTCTGATATATATCAAGAATCAGGAATCTCCATATCTCATATCTCTGCAGAATCTAAATCATTGGAAGAAAAAGAAATTAACAATTTCTTATATGAGAAAAATAAGGAAAGAGTTAGTAATAAAATAAGGTAGAGAAATCAGAAAAAGAAGATTCAAGTCCAAGTTTCACACAATGCTTCTTTAGTACCAGCTGATTCTTCTTGTAATAAGATTTTAAATACTGAGATAGAGGAAGAACTATGTAGTCTGGAAAAATAGTCTCAATCAAAATTACATGACACGAAAACTGTAATAAATTTGTCACGATCAGATAATGTATCTTCTGTAGTATCTGAATTAGAGCAAGATAATGAAATTGATGAGGTTAATACTAGTTAAATCGTAGAACAAGGTCTAATGCAAGAATTATCTCAGAATACCTCTGATATTGAAATTAATAAATCTTATATTCAAAACTTGAATAATTTGGCCTCAGATTCAGCACAAAGTTTATCATATTTGTTTGATAAAGCAGTTGTAAAGGGTCAAGAAGAAATTTTATGCTGGTATTATTATTCCCTTGAATTTGAAAATAGAGTTAAAAGTCTTATAACTGATGGAAATATTAAGAATAAAACTGCAAGAACAAAATTATATAAGGAAATAAAATCTTTTCTCCCTCATGTTACAGATTCAAATTTACATAAAAAAACTCAGAGAGCTCAGAAAATTCTTAAACTATTTGGAGAAGAAGAAGTAGATATATCTAAAATTAAACAGGTTACATATAGTGCAAGTACTATTTCAGGATTAACTAATGTGCAAATTCAAAATATTATAGATCATGTAAACTTAAAAACTATAATAAATTTGTCACGATCAGACTATATATCTCCAAAAATTAAGATAAATGATCTAACTAAATTACTAATTTCTAATTTTTCTGATTTGAAAGTACCATCTATCTCTAAATCCAAGGAGAATTTACCAGAAATCAAGAAGATCTTATCTGAAAAGCAAAATAATCTAGCAAATTCCTATGCAAGTTTTCATAGGAAAGTATTAGATCAATATTCTGATATATATTATAAATATAGTAATAAAGATGTTGATTATTATGGAATTAATGCAGAGATATTATGTCTAATATGCAAGTTAAATCATGAAGATAGAGAAGATATAGAGGGCAATTATAAAACTGGATCATACTATATTAAATATGAAGTATCTGAAATTGACATGATCCAGTACATTGGCCATATTAGCTCCACTGATGCTGAAATAATTGTATAAACTTTGTAATTACCTTTGGTAAGAAAATGTAAATAAATAAAGTACTATGTATTATATAATAAAGATTAGACCTATAATATATTTTTTATGTTATCCAATGTAAAGATTTAAATTGATTTATATATAATGATAACATGTCTTGTTTATCTAGCCACCTTGTGACTGCTTCTGACAAGAAAACATTAACTGATAACTATTACAAATGGCATAATAAATTATCTGGCCTATCAAGTCTATTAACAGATAAAATTCATTCTAGTTTATATAAAAGATATAAGAAAAAAACTGGGCTTGATCCCTGGATAAATACCAAAAAATCTTCACAAATCAAAAATGCTAATAATTATCTTTCATGAGACTATATCATCAAGATTTCTAAATTTTCAGAAGAGAAAGATGTGATTATTGAAACAGTACAGAAATAATTCTCTTTCTTGACATATACTAATTCGAATGTATAGAATCGAGATATATTTAAATATATTGATTCAGAAGCTAAATGTTTAATATGCAAAAAGGTATATACATGATATTGTATATGGGGTGATTGGAGTTGTCTAGGTAAAAATGATTACTATTATCTCAATTATTCATTTCATATCGATCAAAAGAAAGTTATTATTACTATATAGAACTTACTGAAAATTCAAGTAAGTATACCAAACAAAACCCATCTTTATCAGCCAGAGACTGGCTTATATCAATATGCCATTAAACATAAAATAGATCCTGATAAATTTTCAGTCATTACTGAGGCAGAGAAAAAAAGGTGAAGCATGAGATACTTCTGTGATAATTTGGAGAGAGATATATGTGAAGGAATAAAAAGAAATGAAGATATCAGAAAATATCATAAATTTTTAACAGATTGAAAAAGACTGATTAGTGAAGAGTTATTATATCGCAGTATACTAAAAAGTGATTTAAGTACTGCATGGTTAGATAATCTGATGAAAGAATGGGAAGAAATCCATACTTAATTTGTACAAATTTTTAGTCAAGGCTAATCAGATCAAGCCTACATATTCAATATTATATAATACCTAAAGTTGAGATACTTTTTCTATACTCTCATCTGTCAAATTATGAATAATGATACAAATAATATATATACCTATATACTCACTACAATAAATATGCATCTCTCCCATTCTCATATCATATATCACTTAAAAGCCTCAAAAATATAACACTCAAAGAGATGATCTAACAATCCAATCTGGACTAAAATTGAATCGTATTATTCTAGAGTATAAAGTTATTAAATCAAATAGGTCTAGTCACGAAGTGACTGCTTTCAGCAAATTCTTAAATTCAATATAAATTACTAAATATGTCAGGTCTTAATATTCCTATTATTATTGATAAAAAAACTAAATCACAAAAACTTATTAATAAGAAATATATAGAATCATATATCTACAAATATTTTAGTATTAAATATGAAGAATATTATATTGTTGCTTTTATAAATATGTCTTAAGTATTTTAACAATACTTTAACAGTACTTTAACCATACTTTAATCATATATCTGTGATTATATTAAAATATATGTGCTTGGTACTAGCTCCGCTATTGTATAATTTATTACTTTTTCAATCACACTTCAATATTATTTTAATCATGTTTTAATAATATAAATCTATGGACGTTCATTTACTTTTTTCACATAAAAGTAGTATAATTAACTGAATATATATGTCTTGAATTTGTATATCTCAGATTTGCATATCTCAGATTTGTCTATTTCAGACTGGGTGATCTCAAATAGTGAATATCATACATCCATATGATTGGAAAATTAAATTATATACTTATAATATACCCAAAATAGACTCTATATACCTGAAATAGATTTCATACCTAAATAGATCTCATATATCCAAAATAGATTTTTATTCATGGAGATGGATAATATCTACACAGTTGATTTTAAGTATCTTGACACTAGCTCTGCTATATAAATACTAATACTTGAACTTGAGAGACTTTATTGTTTCATACTTTCTTCTACTACATCACAAAAATATTACAAATACTTTGGATTTATCCTCTCTCAACACATATATACAAAATATACTATTTGGCATAAGCAAACACAAAAATATAGTTTAAAAACTCATTCTGTCAATATACATAAGTTACAAACTTGTTTTTAAAGAGTCTGATGATTTGGACTATACTCCATTCTCTACTTTTTTTGATAATAGCTATCTAGAGAATCGCATCAGTAATATAACTGCAGAAACTTTTTATAGTTCTAAAGATATATATCTCATATTTTTCAGTATAGAATCAAACCTAACAAAATCTATATTATGTGTAATCATATCCAGCTTAACTATATTCATAATATTATGTAATTTTATAGATTGTGATATATATATCATAAAAAACATTTGAAATACCAATGTGTAGGTTTGAAAAACCATGATTCAGAGAATCATCCATAGCCTGCTCTGCAATAGAAAATAACTTTAAGTTATATCTAAGAAATATTCTAGCAATCTAATCTACACAAAAATGAATCTAGATATTTAGAGTATATAGTTATTAAATCTAATAGATCTAAATCCCTAAATATGATACAAATCACATAATTTTTAAAAACACTATATATAATACATTAAATCACTTAATCATTAAATATGGTCTATACAAATAAATGCCCAGTTTTGAGCAATACTGAATGGAGAGATAATTATCAATTTCTAGTAATTTGTGATGGAGAAACACCATCTGATTGGAAGAATCAAATTTGGGATCAATTGGTAATTTATAGAAATAATAATAAATTAACTGATTACCATAAGTGATATCTTATTACTAGAAAGATGGAGTATTTATAGGAAGATGATCTTGATCATTCTGTTAAAATAAAGATTGCTATATGTCATTCTTGTAATCAGCTTATATATGTTGATCAAAAATCTAATAATTATCATAATTATAAAATGGTAGAGCATTGGTATTTTTAATGTATTAGAAATAAGTTTTGTGAAATGAGCTTTGAAGAATATATGGAACTTAAAGATAAATCCAAAGATAATATTAATTATTTCACAAAGATAACTTTTGATCAATATAAAATATGATTAAATAATACTATTAAAAGAGTTAAATATGTTTGAGAGATGGCAAAAAAAATTTGAGCTGTAAATATCATATCACAGAAGTGGCTTGAATTTATGTATCATCCTGAGGGTTTAACAGCTACAGAGCTTGCTTTACATTATAAATTATTATGAATGATTTGAGAAGAGATGTGTCAAATTAATAATATATAATACACATATCTATTTATTTGATTAATATAACTTATTTATATATATATATCTTTAAAATAAAATCATTTGAGGTATCCCTGAGAGCTGGTACTTTAGACTTTTATTCACTGCTATTTCATGATGATTAATAGCTATATTTTTCTTAATATATGTTTCATAATTTTCATGAAAGATTCCAATTTTTTATGTATTGTAAAATACAATATTAGTTTCTTGATACTATATATCAGTTGTAAAGCAATGACTCAAAGAGCCATGAAATTCAATAAAGCATATTCAGATCTGATTCATCAATTATCTTCCTTGATAGCACATAAAATCTGGATATGACTAATTTCTCAGAAGCAAAATCCAATGACAGAGGATGAGACTAGTGAGGTGAATCCATTAGTCAAGTCATTTTTAAGACATAAGGTAAATAGATATCAAAAAAAGTTAAAGTATCAGAGATGAAGTTGGTCATTACTTAAAGATTTATCGTATAATATGTGTTTTGATACTAGCTCTGCTATAGACATGATTAACCAAGAAATACAAACTTCAGATACTAATATCTGTACATGTGATCAGGTACATAAGTGCTCTTGCTTTGCAAGTGAGGAGGAGATCAATCATTGGATTAAGAAAGAGGTTAATGTTTTATGTTAGTGATTACTAAAACATAATGAAAAAACTTTTGATAAATTTATGTGAGAAATTACTATAGAGCATGAGGAACAAGTTAAAGTCAATAAGAAATTGCAATCTGAGATTAAAGAAAAAAAGATAGAATTACAATACAAGAGGCAGAAAAATTCCTAAAATATCTGAAATTACGCTCTATCCATTAGAAAGATCAATCATTTGATCCCAACCAAGATGTACTCTGTATGGATGCTCAGGAGATACACTTAAATTGAAGATAATAAATTTTTATTCGCATAAATACTTATTAACAATTTTATAGATACTATACCAATCATTAACATATAAATGAAGTATTCTGCTTAGCTCATCTGAAGTGCAAGAGCCATTAAATAGTATAACATATTTTAAATTTTTTCTTATTAGTTTTGGATAGTCAAATTAGCTTTGTGATATATACATCAAAAAAATATTAGAATGGCATCTCTCAGTAAAATAAGATATAATCTTTTCTTGAATTTTCTTTGATTTGGTACATATATCCTCAAATATAGTTACTGTATCTCTTTCTGGTAAGAATGAATCTAGCTTTGGAATTTTATCTGGTTTTATAGCCTGAAATATAATATCTTCACAATATGGCTCTGGACTATTTGCAATTATTTGAAAAACTGATTTAAGGTACATGTATTTTGATTCCTTGAGATAGTGATCAATAAGCATGATATCATCACATTTAATATATCTAGTGCCTTCTTTTTTACTATTAAACATTCTATATAGTTTATTTCTGCCTAAAAGATAAATAACTTCAGTAGATTTTCCTGTATTAGTTCGATCAGAGATTAGAAGTGTGAATAGCTATTGAGGTATACTATTTAATGAGTTAAATCTTTCTGAATTAATATATTCATCAATATTGAATATAAATTTCTTGACCAGATTAAGCTTTTCTATTTTTATCCCAATTAAACTAAGTAATGCTAAATTATTATATTAAAAAATAATGATCTTTATTATGATATATACATATTTACTAGATTTTTTATATATCTTTAGATACTAGCTCCACTATAATGATATACCTGACTCACTATTTGCATTTGAATATCAACTAACAATATCAAGAGTAGAATTTTTATTTTACAAGATTATAATTACATTTATGCTAACTTTCTCGTAATCCTCAATATTAAGCTTCTGGAGATTACACAAATTTGCTAATATAAACATAGATATATCAGTAATATTGTATCTCTCAAGATAAAGCTATTCAAGTTTTGGGCACAATCACGCTATTACACAAATAAATTCATCAGATACAAGATACCAACTAAAGTTAAGATATTTAAGATTTGGGTTGGATTGCGCAATTTTTTTAACTAATATATTAGTAATCTCTTCACACTCTTCCAATATATATTTTTACATATTCAGATATGCTAAAGCAATTATGCATATACCTTCATCAGTTATTTTTTGGCATTCAATTAAACTTAGACTGTAAAGTTTTGAGCATGATTTAGTAATCTATTTTAATGATACATCAGTAATATTATTCCTACATAAATCAAGATATTTTAAATATAAGCAGTTTTGTATAATTAGAATTATAGATATATTGGTAATATATTTATTATAATCCAATTTTAAGTAATGCAAATTAGTACATAAGCGGATAACTTTTTTCAATAATATATCAGATAGTTTAGAAGATCCAAGTTTTAGGTATTGTAGATTTGGACATGAATTTGTGATTTTATATAAAGTTGTATCTGTCATATTATAAAATTCATTATTTTATTTTATACCTTTACTATTGTATGAAATACTGAGGAATTCCAAAGGATAAATTTATACAATCTTACTAATAACTCTATCAGATAAATCACAATATTATTTGATCTTTAGATGACATAAATTAGGATAGGATCTAGCAATTCCATAGTGCTCATTATTAAAGATCTTGCAATTAGAAATATGAAGTTGAAGTAAATATGAAGCATGAGATTTTCGATTTCTACGTATTATCTTTTTGAATTTACTCCACTACATACAAGATTTTTTTAGATTACTAGAAAATTTAGCCTTTCTTCATAATATTAGGGTGAAGCATAAATATCATAACTGATTGACAAATAGGGTCAGGTATAATATTTTATCTTCAGTAAGATATAAGAAAATTTTGATTAAAAGTTCAGACAAGGCAAGTGGATGAAGTTTATTATATGTCATAGTTATCTTTGCAAATTTATTCTTTATGTGATAAATAACCTCTCTCTTGCAATTTACCTTTTATGAATGTATATAAATCTGAATCATATAGTATCAAGATGAGATCTATATCTTCTCGAGCACATATCTCCTACTTTTTTTGATCTTATAAAATTTGAGCCTTCAAATCTATTCTTCTTTATTTATGGAATATCAAATTCAAATAATAATGTTAGGTTCCATTAAATTTCTATACTAATTTTAGCTCTTCATTATATCCATCTAATTACATTTCATTCAAAAATGATAGTTTATAAGATGGAAATTTCTTATCTAACAGATCCTCAAAAATATATCTATAGTGTCTCTCAGTGGTATGATGGCATAAAGGATACCATTCAAATTTTGTAACTATCAATAGATATGGATACTCAAATTGATATTTACCATTCTCACATGACCAAAGATATACATTCTGATCATTAATTTGACCAGTTCTTGCTAAAATACTTCCATCACGTTTTCTGGTATATTATTACATATTGTCAAATTCATTATTGGAAATATGAATGAAATGCATCAATCTAGAGAGATGATATTTTTATATAAATTTGTCAGGTAGATACTCTACTTCTTCAGGATTTTTGATTACTTGAAGTTCTTCTCACTTGAATGGTCAATATAGATTACGACTCATCAAATGAGCTATAGATTCAATAGGTCCATTCTCAAGATAATATAAAACTGGCTGTGATGGATTCTTACCTACAATAACTTTCTCGATCTTATATAAATGCAATGAGAAGTATAGGTTAGTTTTCCTATGCATGTGTCCTTCTTCTAGCTCACCTGGTTTTAATAAATATCTTACAGTTGTTCCTTTTTGTAATTGTGATTCATCTTTCCCAATAGATCTTTTAGATTTGATAGTTATTTTAGAAATCACTTCCTGCAATATCATCACATATGATGGAAACATGCCTATTAATCATATTTTATTATTATTTATATAGTTGATAATTTTCCAAAGTATCTTATTTCATAATTTTGAATGTTTACATTCTCTGAGTTTACCCTCTATGGCATATTGAATTTTATATATATATCTTGCCAAATTCTGCTTGAATTTTTTAACCAATGCTAAACTTTCAAAACTGTAAAGATCAATAATTCTTATAGGAATATTATAACATTCTATCTCTTGAGAGAATGATTCTTTAAACTAGAGATGGGAGCCACAACTAGCCACAATTCTGTCACAATTCTCTGATTGGCTGCCGCAACTCTGTCATAATTCTCTGATTAGCTGTCGCAAGCCGCAATTAGTTGAGGAGCCATCTTTACTTTGAACTTTCCTGCACTATCTACCATCAATAATGCAGGCTATGTGAGAGAATTTTTGAAATTATTATATATTTTTTCAATCGCATTCCAAACTTCCAAACTATTCTTTGATATCAACGCTATTATATATTTAAATCTTGTTACTATGTCTATCAATATCAAGGTGTGTAAATACACTTTCTCTTTTTTTTGATCATCATAAATATGAGGTAATAGATCACATTGATGTAATTTATTAGGAATTTGGCATTTAAAAAAGCTAGCCTGAGCCTTAATCTTTGATGAATAATGATATATTTGGTAATCATACTGATTTTCTAACCATTTTGTTATATCTTTAAGTTAGAAATTGCTATACTCTTCTTTTTTGCATGCCTTTTGTAGGGCTTTCACATTCAAATAAAATCCAGAAATATTATAATAGAGTGCATGACAAACTATAGCTACCTCAGCATATGGATCTATATATATAGTAGGTATACTCATTTTTAGCTATGCCTATACTTTGTATCAATATATTTTACTATAATAAAAATAGCTATGATATTTCATCAATCATATTCCAATCAAATATCTCGTGGACCAGCATCTAATTGGAAATTGGAACTAAAGCAGATAAATTAAGCTTTAAGAGATAAGTTATCTAATAAAGTTTTAATCAATAGGTTGAATGAGAAATATATAAATGAGCTGGAGCATAAATATATCAGATGTGAGAAAGAAATCCAATCTCTCAATAAAGAATTGGAATGGCTTGAGAATGCTTCAGAGAAAGAAAAGGCCAATTTGAGATCAGAAATATCTTCTCTTAAAAAAAGCTTATATCAAGCTAAAAAGGAAGTCTGAAATAAGATATCTTATATTGATAATATAGAGAAATAATTACAAGAATCAGAAGAGTGGATTCAAAATCTAAGGTATAGATTCAAAGTTATTTCTTCTTGAAGAAGCTTTCCAAGTTTATATAATTCAGAAGAGAAAAATACAGATATGGCAAATCTTGATCTTTTTATACAAATCGACTGAGACTTAAATCATATTGAAACCCATCTTAGAGGTGCCAGAATATCATTAAATAATTCTATAAATATTATAAATGACATTAGAGGTTTCTTAAATGCTGTTCATCTTAATTATTAGT
>CAJVPS010002186.1:0-13013 GCA_910591765.1 Ambispora leptoticha | reverse complement strand
ATATTACTAAATTTATATATTTCATTTATAATCATTTATTTCTTTATTTATACTTGAATAAGCATCTTCTGGAGGTATTACTATATAAGTATTTTCTATTATTAATTTATTTATCTTATTATTAATTTTATGTAATATTAATTTATTATTTAAAGTTGCTGTATCTGTTCTGTAATTTTAATAAGTAATAAGTAATAAATATAAGAATAAATAATAAGTTTTAAATATAATCTCTTGTCTGCTTTTAATTTAGTTTTCTGTATGAATTCTATTTCAAATAATATCACTTATATCTTGAATCTTCTGTGTGAATTTTTCTGATATAATACTATATTCTAATTTTTCTATATGAATTATTTGAATATATTATAATACATAATAGAAAGATTACAACTTTGATAGCAGTAAAAAAGATTAATATTATATACATACACACATACACATACACTTTCTAATATTTTCTCAATTGGTGAATGATATATTACTCATTTATCATTAATACACATACTTATATATACATATATATACATATATAATGTCTGGTTCTGGTATCTCAAGTAAATAATTTTAACAATTTCTCACTGATCTCACTAATTTCATTCAATAATAATAATAACTTATCACTACTCTTGGTAATATTGGTAATAATGGTAATGGTCAACATAATCCTTTTATATCAAGAATATCTCTCAAGATTCCAACATATAAAGAAGAACTACACGAGAATATTAATATCTGGATTCTACAAGTAACTGGAGTACTATGTATACAAGAAATCACAGATGAACAAATATATATTATATATGCTGAAACTGATCTTGAAGATGCCACTCTTTATTGATATTTGAATAAAGTACGTACTACTGGAGAATAACCTGCCTTTGAAAACTGAGAAACATTTCTTATTGAAGTCCATAAAGTATTTTAATCATCTAACTATCAACAACATCTTCATTAATAATTGCGCTAACTTTATCAAACTAGTACTATACAAGAATATGATACTAAATTCAGAAATATTGTAGGACAAATTGAAAAAATAGGAGAACTAGATCAAGTTATATATTTTATTGATAGACTTAAATCTGTAACAAAAATGAAAGTATTATATCAAGTACTAAAAACTTTTGATAATATCTGGAAACTTGCAATTTGTTATGACACAGTTATATTTGTATTGGTTATTTTCTTAAAAATGATAATTATAATCATAATCAGAAATACAAGAAAAATCTGAGCTTTTCTTCTAACAACACATACAATAATACTGATTTCACATCTATGGAACTAGACTATGCTAAAGATTCTTATCAATATAATAATAATAATAATAATTATAGTAAAAATAATAATACTTGTAATTATTATAACTGTGATAAACTAAGTCATTTTGCCAAGAACTATTATTCTAAAGAAAAAGCCAAGATTAATAATATTAAAGAAAATAATAATACTACAACTACTACATAACACAATAACAATATTGAATTCACTTATCTGAAAGATAATCATGAGAAACTTTTGAAATTTAATGGTTATGTTAATGAAAAGTCTGCCTGAATTTTACTTGATAGTAGAGCATCATGAAATTTCATTGATAAAATATATGTTAAGAATAATCACTTACAAATATATAACATGAATCCTATTATCATGGAACTTGCTAATAGTTGTAAAAAGGAAGTTAACTTATCTGTAGTAATCAAGGAATTAAAGCTAAATATATATTATATCTTTAATATCAATACTCAAGTTCTTAATATTCAACACTATAATCTTATACTTGGTAAACTATGACTTTATTATGCCAATCTCACTATTGACTGATATAATAATTTTATGATATTTCACTATGATAACAAAGTAATTAAGATTAATTCTAGCAAAGATAAACTTGCATCTAGTTACAACTCTCTTTATATATCTTGATAACAATTTGCTAAAATTCTACCTAACGCTGAATTATTTGCAATTTGTGCTGCTATAAAAGAAATATATCAAGAAGTAACAACTTTTTGTAAAGCTACTCAATTAGTTAAAGAATTTGCTAATATCTTTCCTAACTCACTTTCTAATGAATTACCATCAAAATGCGTTATAGATTATGCTATTGATTTAATATCTGGCTTTGAATCACCATCTCACCCTACATATCACTTATCTTATGTTAAAATAGATGAATTGAAAAAATAATTATCTGACTTACTTAACAAAGATTTTATTTATTCTAGTCTTTCACCATTTGGAGCACCTGTCTTATTTATATATAAAAAGGAAGGAACTCTTTATCTTTGTATTAATTATCATGTCTTGAATAAAATTATAATTAAAAATCAATATCCTTTACCTCATATTGATAAATTAATAGATCATTTAGCTGGAATACAATATTTTTCTAAATTAGATCTCTACTCTGAATATCACTAAATCAGAATTAAAGAAAAAAATATTCATAAAACAGTATTCAGAATAAGATATGGTCATTATGAATTTCTTGTACTTCCCTTTGATCTCACCAATACTTTCGCAACTTTTATGACTCTTATAAATAATATTTTTCATGACTATTTGGATAAATTCATTATTATCTATCTTGATAATATTCTTGTATTCAGTAATACTAAGAAAGAACATTTCCAACATCTTCACATTGTTTTTTCTAAACTTTGTGAATATAAACTCTATATCAAATTCAAGAAATGTGAACTTATTAAGCAATATATTGAATATTTAGGTCATTTTATTTTGGATCAAGAAATATCAGTTGATTAATATAAAATTATTACTATTTGTGACTGGCCCAAGTCAACAAATATCTCTGAGCTTCAATCATTCTTAAATCTTGCTAGTTATTATAAGAAATTTATAAAAGGATTTTTTGCAATTACTTCATCACTTATAGTCTTACTTTATAAAAATCAAGAATATATCTGGAATAAGTCTGAATAAAAAGCATTTGATAATTTAAAACAGCATTTAATTACTACATCTATCTTAATTTTGCCAGATCCTAAATTATCTTTCATAATTATAACTGATGTATCTGAATTTGCTATAGGAGCCATTCTTAGTCAAAATTATGAAAAAGGAGATCAACCTGTTGCTTATGAATTACGTAAACTATCCTTAGCTAAACAAAATTATCCAATACATGAAAAGGAACTTCTTGCTATTGTATATGCTATTTGTCTTTGGAAATCTTATTTAGAAGGACAATAATTTACTATCATCACTGATTATACATCTCTTAAGTATATTAAGATATAATATAATCTTTCTAAACATCAAGCTTACTGGTTAGAAATCTTACAAATTAATAATTTTATTGTTAAATATAAATCAGGAAAGAAAAACATAGTAACTGATATTTTATCTCATCTACCACAAGTGAATAATATTACTATAATCTCTGCATAACTTATTAATGATGAAAAATTATAACAAGGATATGAGAATGATAAATATTTTAAGAAAATCTGGATAATCTTACATAATTCTGAATCATTTACATCAAAACAACAATCTTAATAACACGTTATTCTGAGAAATAATAAGCTTTATTTAAAAAATACAAATTATCTCATTATTTCTAAGGATAAAACTTTGAGAACTCAAATTTTGAAGAAATATTATGACATTCCTATCTTTGATTATTTAGAAATTAACAAAACTTATGAGCAAATACAAAGATTATATTACTAGTCAAAAATATTTAAGAATATTCATAAATATATCCTCAGCTGTGAAGAATGTCAATGAAATAAATCTAGTAATTAACTATTCTCTAACTATTGAAAATATCTGAACAATATTAGGAACAAATTACTTTAGATTTTATTATGCAATTACTCATAACTCATCAAGAACATAATATAATTCTAATTATTATTGATCATCTTACTAAACATGCACACTTCATTTCTACTTATACTACTATCATTGCACCTGAAGTTGCTAAACTATTCTTTAATAACATATTTAAATTATATAGACTATCTCAAGTTATAATTTTAGACCATGATGCTAAATTTACTAGTCAATTTTGGAAATTACTATTTGAACAAATTGGAACTAAATTGACTATATCAACTGCATTTCATCCACAAACTAATAGTCAAACTGAGAGAATGAATCACACTCTAGAAGAAATATTAAGTATTTATTCCATCTATAATCAAGATTGCTAGAATGAACATCTTGTAGCTGCTGAATTTGCATATAATAATTCAATTGAAGCTTTTTTTGGACATATATCTTTTGAGTTAGACAACATCTAATCACACCTATAATACTTATCACAGATAATAAAGTTACTACCACTAATGAATTCATTCAATATTGGAATAATATAATTAAAGATACTAAAGACTTATTAATGAAAGCACAGAATTATCAATCTAAATATACTAATCAACATCATCATTTTCAAGAATTTAAAATTGGAGATCAAGACTTATTTTCAACTTGCAATATCATTAATCTCATGGATAAATAACATCCTAGTAAAAAGCTTACATCTAAATATATTAGTTTTTTCTCTATTTTTGAAGTTATTTTATCTATTGCATATAAACTGGATTTATCTTTGCATATAAAAATCCATCCTGTCTTTCATATTTCATTATTAAAATCTTACAACCTTAATGATAGTAAAAATTTTATTTATTCAACTCCATCACAACTAATCATCATATCTGGAATTGATGAAGAAGAATATGAAGTAGAAGTCATCTTAGATAAAAGAATCATTCATAATAAATCTCAATACTTAATTAAATGGCTGGATTATCCTCTTTATGATTTTACTTGGGAATCTTTGGAAAATCTTCATAATACTATAGAACTTATGAAATCTTTTGAATCAAAATATTAATGAGAACATTAATTCTTAAGAAGAGGAATGTTGTAACAAAATTAGATTAGTTATTAATAATTATATTATATTTATCTTTTATCTCACAGATTATTACTGTGTCATATGTAGTGATAGGAGCTGCAACTAGCTGCAACTCTGTCACAATTCTTTAATTAGCTGTCACAACTCTGTTGCAACTCTCTGATTGATTACCGCAAGCTGTAACTAGTTGAGAAACCATCTTTAGTCATATGTAACTTACTGCATTTTAATTATCTAATCATGCCAAGAAAAGTCATCTAATTTATTTAAATTTATTTTAGCTATAGATAATTTCTTAGTAGAATTTCTCTTTTCTCTTATTCTACTAATTTAGCTAATGTATTACTAAATTTATATATTTTATTTATAATTATTTATTTCTTTATTTATTCATTAATAAGCATCTTTCAGAGATACTATCATATAAGTATTTTCTATTATTAATTTATTTATCTTATTATTAATTTTATATAATATTAATTTATTATTTAAAGATACTATATCTGTTTGTAATTTTTAACAAGTAATAATAATAAATACATGAATAAAAAATAAGTTTTAAATATAATCTCTTGTCTGCTTTTGATTTAGTCTTCTATATAAATTCTATTTCAAATAATATTGCTTATATCTTGAATCTTTTGTGTGAATTTTCTTGATATAATACTATATTCTGATTTTTCTATATGAATTATTTAAATATATTACAATATGTAACAAGAAGATTACAAGAAGAATATACTGACAAATTCATAAATCTACTTTGTAAAGTAGATCCAGAAAATAGATATCTGAAAGAATATAAGATCTGAATAAATTGAAGAGAATTGCAATCAGAGATCAGAAAATAGATTCAGATCTCAGCTGATGGTACTTTCTTAAATATGGTACAAGTTACCAAAAATGTAGAAAAAGCAGATGCAGATATTCCAATCCAAGAATATTATCAATCTCAAATCCAAGATAACTCAACACTGAATGGTATATTAGTAGCACTTCAAGATCTTAATCAATGAATAGAAAGTATTGAAATCAACAAAGGATTTAATTATAATAGAAATAATTCAGATTATAGGTCTAATAATCAAAATTCTAAACCAGTCTTAACCTGTTATAATTATGATGAACCAGATCATATCCATCCTAATTATCCTCAGCTATAATCATACTGAAATAATCAGAATAACTTTAGAAATAATTATCAGAGAGCTAATAGAAATAATTAGTAATAAAACAATATATTACCAAATTAGCTAAACACTGGTAATAATCAAAATGCAAATAATAATTAAAATGTATTATTAGCTCAAATACAAGTTCTCATTAATAATATTCAAACATTAATTGCCAAATCTGATAATATAAATTTGCTACTTAATACATATGAATATTTGACTGCTGAAAGGAAATTCAAAAATTTCAGAACTACTCCTTATAGAACCAGACCCATAGGTTAACTCCATAAAGAAACAGTTAATGAAAATGAGAAACTAATTAATAATAAAGAAGAAGAACAAGAAGATATTCTCAAAGTTATTCTTAATCAGAATATGAATAATGCTGGACTATCAAAAATTCTTAAAGAAGAACTTATCAAAAAGATTATTTGCAAAAAGAAAAGTAAAATTACCTTATTTGTACTTACTACTATAGCTGAATCATATGATATTCTAGAAGATTTGGCTCAACAGAAAGCAAATATAACTATTACTTAGCTTATTCAGATCTTACCTTCACAAAAAACTCAACTATTAAAAGGAATGCGTTATGTCATAATACTCAAATCAAAAAGAAAAAGAAAAGTATTGTTTAGATAAAAACTCAAAATCATATCTGTTTGGTATAAAGCAAAAGTTAAAAAGAATGTAATTGATTTAATCATTGATATTGGTATCTCTGGATATATTGCTATATATAACTTTATAAAAGATATAGGATTAAAAATCTAACACAATTCAAATATTTCAATGTCAGATATAAATGGTGTGTCTAAATAATCTCTTGGAGCTATTAATAATCTACTCTTGAATATTGATGAAATTATAATTTCTACTAAAGTAGATATTACTAAAGCAAAGATATACTCAGTAATTATTAAAATAGATTTTTTAAACAAAATCAAAGTTAATATTGATATCCAAAAAGGACTACTTACCTTTGAATATAATGATCAAAAAGGAAAAGTGTTAATTAAATTTATCTATAGTGATAGAGGAGAATCAATATTTAAAGATATCAGTTCTGAAGAAGATGAATCAGATGAAGATTCTGAAAGTGAATTTGAGAAATAATACTTGGAAAAGAAGACTTTTCTCATGTGGTAGCATGATGATTAGAATACTGTAACTCCTAGATAATAAGAATTGCAAGATGATAATAGTATTAAAATCATTATCAAAGAAGCTTGGACCCCTATTAAAACTCCAAATTAAAGATTAAGAGATGTTGACTTTGAAGAAATACCATTTCAAATTATTCAAAGTATTAAAAAAATTCATAAAGTACAAACCTATCAGGAAGGAATCAAAATTAAATAGAAGAAATATATCTAGAAAGATTTCAAATGACTTAACAAGAAGTTTACTCAACCATATAATTAGAACAACTAATGGTCATTCAACTGGCAAGGATCAAACAGTCAATACTGATGCTATAGAAATCTTTTTATGTCTGATCATCAATGTTATCAATATTATAATAATCTTACTAATTAGATAATAATTAAAATTCATAAACCTTTCTGTGCTGAATTTAAAACCAATGAAGATTGAGCTAATGAAGTTAAATAAGAACTCTTCATTAACAAAAGAGTCAAGAAAAGTTTTGATACATATCAAGCTACTATACAATAAATTCATCCTAATTCTCAGATTGAAAGATGTTATGAATGTGAAAAATATATAGACAAATATTATATTAGAACATATTTTAAAATAAATGAAGAAAAAGTAACTGTCTATGACAATTATATTAGAGAAAAATAATTAAATCTTCCTACCTATTCTCAATGTGATAAATACAATGAATCCAGAGAAATATTTATTACTGGAAGTTATCAAAAATAATACTTCTGTACTTATAAATATTAATATCTTTATTAGTTTAATTATGAAGGATGAAGAAAGAATACTAAAATAATCAACAAACTTAGAAATTAAGGAATATTATTAGAAGTTTATTAAGAATATAATGAAATTAACAAAGTAATATTATCTTGCTTTATGTATAAAAATGATTTTGTTCATAAAATTATTTATGAGAGTTCTGTAGAAGTTTCTGTCACTAAAATATTTCAATACATCTATCAATAACTCAGTTCTAATTGAAGATAATAGCTTGTTTGCTTGAATTATATTAATGTAAAACTCTGTCAAGAAAATCTGATCCCTTGTGATAATGACAAATATGATAATTATGTATAATCTGAACTTCCAGTTAAATTAGATAAAAAAAAACATCCTATAACTTTGGACCCAATCCCAGAAGAAGCAGTAATAAATGAACTAATTGAAAAAATTAGCTTTACTTCTATTTTAAATCAGCCTTTTCAACTCAAATTAAATGAAATACATGAAAAATTTAATATTATTTAGCTAGTTCTTAATGAACTTTCACAATAATTTAATAATTATTTAAAGAATACTCTTGTAAAACAAAATAATAGCTACTATACAGTTAAAGTTTATAATGATTAAGACAAAGGAAAATTACCAAAAAAAGTACATCCAACCAATATTGGATATGATATTTATTATACTGAAAAAGAAGTAATTAGAATTCTCTTATATCAAGTTGTATTAGCAGATATATATATTACCATAGAAATTCCTATAGGAGTTGTATGTCAAGTAATAACTCATTCATCTTTCATAAAACAAGAAATCAATATTAAAGGTAGAACTATTAACTCTGAATATACTGAAAATATTAGTATTATCATTCAGAATGATTTAGAAGAAGATTATATTATTAAATCAGATTAGAAAATTATTTAACTTATATTTCTTTAACTTATACCTATTAATCAACTTAAACCTAGAAAAGAACTAGAATAATCTAGTCAAAGAATAGCTGGATTTGGATCTACTAACTATCAAGAAGCTTATACTTATTTTTTGGAACAAAAACAAGAAGAAAAAGTTATTGAACAATAAAAATTAACTGCAGAACAAGAATAACTTCTTATCTAACTATTAGAAAATAATATTGATATATTTGTAACTGAATTATATGAACTTGGCCAAAGTAATATAATTCAAAATGAGATATATACTGAAAATGAATCACCTATCAAATAATGACCTTATAAAACTACTCTATCAGATTAATTATTCATATCAGAAGAAATTCAAAGAATGTTAGAAGCTAATATTATCCAATCATCAATTAGTTCTTGAACTTCATCTATTGTTATAGTTTCTAAAAAGAATAAAAAGAAAAGATTTTATATTAACTATCAAAAAATAAATGTAATCACTCAAAAAGATGCATATCCATTATCAAGAATTAATAAAATGATAGACTCTCTTAGAAATACTTACTGGTTTTCATCTATAGATTTAACTTCTGGATATTGACAAATTGAAATGAAAGAAGAAGATAAATCCAAAACTGCTTTCATCTTCAGAGAAGGACTTTTCAAATTTAATATCATGCCTTGGATTATGCAAAGCCCTAGCCACTTTTCAACATGCTATAGATATAGTACTAGAAAAATATAATTAGAATTTTGCCAATATATACATTAATGACTTGAATATATTTTCCAAAGATTTTGAAGAATACTTGAATCATCTTAACAAAGTAGTTTGCAGAATCAGAAATACTAATTTAAAACTCAATTCTGAAAAGTATAACTTTTACAGAAAAGAATTACCATTTCTTGAATATATAATAATGGAAGAAGAAATTTCTCCTGACCTATCAACAATTCAGAAAATACAAGACTTTCCTCTATCAAGAATTATTAAAGAATTTTGATCATTTCTTGGATTAGCTGGATACTATAGAAAATTTGTTAAAGAATTTTCTCAAATCACTGCATCTCTATTCAAATTACTTTATAATAAAGAATTATTCATTTGGACTATAGATCAAGAAGAAGCTTTTCAACAAATTAAATGATAGCTTATAACTGTACCTATTTTGATTTATCCAGACTTTACAAAAAAATTCTATCTTTATACTGATATCTCAGATTTAGAACTTGGAGCTGTCCTATCTTAAAAAAATAAAGATGGAAGAGAACAAGTAATTGCTTATGTAAGTATTACTCTAAAATCAAATGAATAAAAATATGGAGTAACTAAAAAAGAAGCACTAGCAGTAGTGTAAGTTGTTAGATAATTTTACCACTACTTACTAAGAATAGTTTTTGAAATTATTATTGATTATAATGTCTTGAAATGATTATTCAAAAATGAATCAAGTTATTCTGCTAGAGTAAACTAATGGATCATATCTCTTATAAAATATACCTTTATTATTACTTATTAACCTAGAAGAAAGAATTAAAATACTGACACATTATCCCAGATGTATTCAGAAGATCATTAAATAACTTTTCTCTTTATAATAACAATATAGATTTAATAACTTATTATAATTTACAATAATATTTGGATAATAAAACTTATCCTGTAGAATTAACTCTTAAATAACAATACAAAATTTATAATCAAGCAAAATACTTTTTACAAATTGATAACATGTTATATAAAATTAATAGAAGAAAAGAACTAACTATATCTCTTCAAGTTATCAAAGAAAATAAAATGAAAGTTATTCTTATTAATTTATATTCAAGCTCTTTATTTGAATATTTTGAATATGAAGGAATCTATTAACAAATTGCAAATAAATATTGATGAAATGATATGGAAATTGATATAAAGAATTATGTGAAGACTTGTAAAATCTGCCAGCAAACTGATGGAAGAACTATCAAATAACCTTTACATCCTATCAAAATTGAACAATCTTTTGACAGAATCATTATTAATCTAATTGGATCTAGTAAAATCATAATAATTAGAAATCAATATATCATTACAGCAATTGACTATCTTACAAAATAGCCTGAAGCTAAAGTCATTTCTGATAAGAAAACAACCATAATCACAAAATTTATCTTTGAAGAAATAATCTGTAGATATGAATACTCTAAAGAAATTCAATCAGATAATAGATTAGAATTTATCAATAAAATAGTCAGAGAATTATCAATAAAATTTGAAATCAAACATAAATTTTCTTTATCTTATCATTCATAAACCAATAGAATTATAGAATACTTTAATAGAATACTATGTATAATCTTACAAAAATTGACAATAGCACATGAACAAGAATGGAATACTTTTATTTCTGCTGCTCTTTTTGCATATAGAATAAATCAGAATTCAATAACAAAACATGAACCATTTTTCTTAACCTATGGATGAAATGCTAAATTACTAATTAAATTAAAAATTTCTGCCTATTTGGAAGAAGATTCCATAAAAGAAGAAAAATTATTACAATAAATATATCATATAATGGATCAGTTACCTTAACAAGTGTTAGAAGTAAAATAAAATATAAAAGAACATCAACTACAATATTCTCAAATTTATAATAACAAAATACAAAAAGAAATAATATTTGAAATTGGAAACAAAATATTAATATTTAACATGAAATAATACTTAGTAATTGAAGATAAATTTTAATCTACTTGGAGTAAAGAATGATATTATATTTATAACTATACTGAATATAACTCTTATAAACTTTGTAATCAGAATGAAAATTTTCTCAAATATTCTATTAATAGAAGACAAATCAAACATTATCATAATCATCAAGATTACTTTGAATTACAAATTATTATTGAATAATTCACATAGATCATCTCTTTATTTTTGTCATCTCTATATTCAAAATTCTTTTCATCTTATTTTTATCTATTTTTATTATTATTTTTACCCTAACATTTTTAATATCTTATCACTTATAGTAGATTTTTAGCTCAAATTTTATATAAATATCCCTTCTATTCTCTTTTCTTTTTCTTTATTCTTTCACATTTTTACTTTTATCTATTTCTTTTTATTCTTATTACCTTATATTTTTTCAAATTCTTTTATATTTTTACTTTTAATATTCTTTATCATATTTTAATTACCTACTTGGATTATCTCTTCAATGATCAAATCTCTTGAAAAGATCTATCAGAAAATACTTGCTCAACAATCTTTTGGAATAATCACCTTCTCTACCTATGAATTACTTGTCTGTGATAATACAGAACAAGAAACTAATATTACACTCTTGGATTTATTCATGCAATCTGGATTTACTAAAGATATTGAACTTGATACTTCTTTTTTCTTGGATACTCAGATGGCTATTGAATCTCTTGAAGTACTAATTGAACTAGTTAATACTGCTATTGACTTGGAATTTGACTGATTAAATGCCTTTATTATTATCTTATCTGAAGATAAATTCAAAATTAATGTTAAACAAGAAGATATTGAAGAAGAGTTAGAATTTGTAAGTTCTAATAGTTCAATTATCTCTGAAGAACAATCTGAAGTATTTATATTCAAGATAGAAAATATTTAATCAACTTTGAAAAAAGATTGATCTATTCAATTTAAAAAAGCTATATTATCAATTTATAATAATTTTTTGAATAATAATAGTCAGATAATGCTATAATATTATAAACTTGAATATATACTTTCAATTCAATCTCAAAAATATTTGAGAGAGATGTTAGAAATCAAGAAAAATATTGAAGATACTCTTGGAAAGTGTATATATAATAGATCATATAATATCATTCATAAAGTATTCTTTATTTATAACTCTGAAAAAGAAGTTCTTGATAATAGATTTAAGTTTATATCAATCAAGTTGTATCACTTAAATAAGAAAGAACTGTTAAAGATTATTAATTGATTTTTACAGGAGCAAAAATTTTCTGAAGAAGAACTATATGTTGCCATAATAACATAAAATTTCTTAATTTCTTAATCTTTTCTTAGTTATGCAAAATTGCATATTTCTATATTTTTTATTTATTTTATAAATATCTCTATTTTTATATCATATATTACTATATTTATTA
>CAJVPS010002185.1:0-13013 GCA_910591765.1 Ambispora leptoticha | reverse complement strand
TAATAATATGAATTATAAATAGAATTAATAATAAATTAAATTAATTAATATAAATTACTTATTCACCTGATTTAGTAATGATTGGCGATTACTGCGCCACGTGCTGCAGCTGCGCCATATGCTGCGCTACGTCTACTGCGCTACACGAATAAGCTAATTGGTTACAATATAAAATCAAGATTTATTTGATACTATTTCATATATTTTTTTTAACAAGTTCCTTTGACTTCAATTCTTGACTTATCATTTAGATTTTCTGGTGGTGATGAGAAATTATCAGTATGATGAGAACTTTTCTGATCAGGATACGTGTTTTCATCTCCATCAGGTAATTTAAGCTTTTTTTACTATTGGATTATCTTCATATTTTGTATTGATGAGTAATTTTTTATCTTTGGAATTTATTTTTTTTTATTTCTTATTAAACTAATATTTTCTCTTTCAGTAAGCAAGTCTTTAACTATCAAAGGCATCAGAATGATAATAATCATGATTAATAATCTGATCAATGCTATTACTTAGTAGTTCTATACTTTTCATTGACAAGTTTCTTTAACTTCAGTTCTTGGTTTATCATTTAGATTTCCTGATAGTGGTGAAGAATTATACTAATATGATGAGAACTTTTCTGACCGGATGCATATTTCCATTACCATCAGATAATCCAAGCTTCCTTCACTATTAGATTATCTTCATATTTGTACCGGTAAGTAATTTTCACCTTTGGAATTTATTTTTTTTTCATTTCTTATTAAACCAATATTTTTCTCTTTCAGTAAGCTAGTTTTTAACTATTAAAGATATCAGAATTATAATTGATAATCTGATTGATACTATTACTTGATGATTCTATACCTTTTCATTGATAAGTTTCTTCAACTTCAGTTCTTGATTTATCATTTGGATTTTCTGGTGGTGGTGAATAATTATACTGGTATAATGAGAACTTTTCTGACTAGTCATCTTTTTTTATAGTTATCTTTTTTCATAATTATCTTTTTTCATAGTTACCTTTTTTGAGTTTTTCAATTACTAATTATGATAGAGTTCTTTGATGATAGTTGCAGAGAGAATTATGAATTCTGCTGATTTTAGAGGTGGTTTAAATTCAGTATTAGAATGATAGTAGATGAGGTATACAGGTTTAGAAAAAGATGTACTATGTTCTATTTGTAACTCGTTTATTTACATAATTGATTTAGAAAATATCACAATATACATACAATATAAATGCAAATGTTCTTTTTTGGAAGGATAAAAGCTGTTTAATTTAAATGGAACAAAGATGTTTTTCATTCAAACCAGGAAATTAATTTGTTAATCAAAAAACTTTCATTAAATAATCCAAGCTTTCTTTACCATTGAATTATCTTCATGTTTATACTGGTAAGTAATTTTTTGCCTTTGAAATTTATTTTTTTTTATTCCTCATTAAACTGATATTTTCTCTTTTAGCAAGCAAGTCTTTAACTATTAAAGGCATCAAAATCATGATTGATAATCTGATTGATACTATTACTTGGTAATTTTATATCTTTTCATTGACAAGTTTCTTCAATTTCAGTTCTTGGTTTATTATTTGGATTTTCTGGTGGTGATAAATAATTACCAGTATGATGAGAACTTTTTTGATCAGATACATATTTCCATTGCTACCAGGTAATCCAAGTTTCCTTTGCTATTAAATTATCTTCATGTTTTGTATTGGTGAGTAATTTTTCATCTTTGGAATTTATTTTTCATTTCTCATTAAACTAATATTTTCTCTTTCAGCAAGCAAGCCTTTAATTATCAAAGATATTGGAATGATGATAATCATGATTGATAATCTAATCAATACTATTACTTGATAATTCTATACCTTTTTATTGACAAGTTTCTTCAATTTCAGTTCTTGATTTATCATTTAGATTTTCTGGTGATGACAAGAAATTATTAGTATGAGAAAAACTTTTCTGATTAGGACATGTGTTTCCATCTCTATCAGATAATCTAAGCTTCCTTTGCCATTGAATTAACTTTATATTTTGTATTAGTGAGTAATTTTTCACCTTTAGAATTTATTTTTTTTTCATTTCCTTATTAAACTGATATTTTTTCTTTCAGCAAGCAAGTCTTTAACTATCAAAGATATCAGAATCATGATTGATAATCTGATTGATGCTATTACTTGATGATTTTATATCTTTTTATTAACAAGTTCCTTTAACTTCAGTTCTTGATTTATTATTTGAATTTTCTGATGATGATAAGAAATCATCAATATGAGGAGAACTTTTCTGATCAGGATATATATTTCCATCTCTATCAGATAATCCAAGCTTTCTTTGCCATTAGATTAACTTCATATTTTGTATTGGTGAGTAATTTTTCATCTTTGGAATTTATTTTTTTTTTCATTTTCTCATTAAACTGATATTTTCTCTTTCAGCAAGCAAGTCTTTAACCATCAAAGGCATCAAAATTATGATTAATAATCTGATTGATGCTATTACTTGGTGATTCTATATCTTTTCATTAACAAGTTTCTTTGACTTCAGTTCTTGATTTATCATTTGAATTTTTTGATGATGGTAAATAATTACTGGTATGATGAGAACTTTTTTGACTGGATGTATATTTTCATTACTATCAGATAATTCAAGTTTCCTTCACCATTAGATTATCTTCATGTTTTGTATCAGTAAGTAATTTTTTGCCTTTGGAATTTATTTTTCATTCCTTATTAAACTGATATTTTCTCTTTTAGCAAGCAAGTCTTTAATCATCAAAGATATTGGAATCATGATTAATAATCTAATCAATATTATTACTTGGTAATTCTATATCTTTTCATTGACAAGTTCCTTCAACTTCAGTTCTTGATTTATTGTTTGGATTTTCTGATGAGAAATCACCAGTATGAGGAGAACTTTTCTGATTGAGACACATATTTTTATCTCTATCAGATAATTTAAGCTTCCTTCACTGTTAGATTAACTTTATATTTTGTATTGGTAAGTAATTTTTTGTCTTTGAAATTTATTTTTTTTCATGTCTTATTAAACTGATATTTTTTCTTTCAGCAAGCAAGTCTTTAATTATCAAAGATATTGAAATTATGATTAATAATCTGATCAATGCTATTACTTGATGGTTTTATATCTTTTCATTAATAAGTTTTTTTGACTTCAGTTCATTTAGATTTCTGGTGATGGTGAATAATTATCAGTATGATGAGAACTTTTCTGATTAGATACATATTTCTATCTCTATCAGATAATTTAAGCTTTCTTTGCCATTGGATTATTTTTATATTTTATATCAATAAGTAATTTTTTCACTTTTGAAATTTCTTTTAAGCACTTTAATCAATCTGAAATCAAAGTTTAACTATTTCTTCTGAATAATAATAATTATAATTAGCTCAAGTCTGAGAAAGTAAGTAAGAGTAAGCAAGTAGACAAGTGAGAAAGTAAGAATGAACAAGTTAATAATAATTGAGTGAGCAATCTTATAAGTAATCGAATAAGTAATCAAGAAGATAATTAAATGGAAAAGAATAAGTAAGCTTTAACTATTAATAAGATAAAGTGAGAATTTAATAAGTCTTATTTTATTTGAATATTCTTAATATTAAATTATTCTTGAGTTATATTATAAATAAAAAAAATAAAATACAAGTTTATTCTTAATATTTAAATTATTCTTAAGTTACATTGTAAATAAAAAAACAAAATACAAGTTTATTCTTAAAGTTTAAATTACATGTAAATAAAAAAAATAAAGTTTATTATTCTCAAATTATATTGTAAATAAATAATAAATACATGACATTCTCATTCTAACCTTAAAAGTATCAGGGATAAACTCCAGAAACTTCAAAAAGATAGAATATAATTGAAAGTTACATGATCTGTCATTTTTTTTTGTTTTACTTTATTATTACTTTACTATGATGTTACATATCCAGATCAAATCTGATTCTTTTTGGTTCTGCTAAAAACTGAATCAAATTGAATTATTCAGAATCTTAATTATTAATAACTAATCTAATTTTGTTACATAAGAAGTGCTCAAGAAGGATAACTAAGCTTGATAGAAAGAATTAGCTATTGAGTTAAGAATAGTTAGTTAATATTTTTCTTTAATAAAACATATATTTATTACATATCTTATCTTATTTTCTTCTTGTTCTATTAAGAGAGTATTTTGGTTAGAAATAAACTTATGTAAATTATCTTATTAAGAAGATAATTCTATTTTATCAAAAGTAAATCTTATATATATTATCTTATTGAGAAGATAATTAATCATATAATCTCTTAAAGTTATAAAAGTAAATAACTATTATGAACACAGTTACTATTATCATTTTAAAATAATTACATATGCATAATCTTAAAATGGTAATAATACCTACTTTTAATTTAGTTTTTATAATTATAATTTCATTTTTATTTATTTTATTTTTGCCTTGTATTAATACAATACTTATAAGTATTGATACTTGAAAATCTTTAGAATAATTATTATTCTCTTAATCTTTATAAATAATTTAATTTTCACTCTCAAAACTTATTACAGATTATATTCTTGATAAAATCTATCTTTCTAAATATAGTTTGTAATATTAAAATAATATTTATTTATTTAAATAAAATTTTATTCATTATATAATAATTACAGTATATTGCTCTTGTTCTATCATTATTGTAAATTTACATAAATTATATTGGTACTTAATATCCGTATAAATTAATCAGTTGAAATTATAAATTTTGATTGGTTAATTATCACGGAAAATCACGGGTAGATCTACAAAAAATTAGCCAATCATATGAATGTCTGCCCATGACCAGTAGGGATGATAAGAAATGTTTTCGTACGACCTAACGTGGCATGCAAAGTTGATCATGAGGGTTAACGTAGTACTAGTTGATTAAAGTTAATCGTGCACGGATTAAGAATGAAAGAGGCGAATGAACAAAGATTCTTTTGGTATAATTGATCACAAATGTATGGTGCTGACGATTTCAAACTATAAATAAAGTTGCAATTAACCATATTTAGCGAAGCAAGAACAAGGTACTAAAACTCCCTCTTTATTGTCAAAAAATGTCAGTATTTATATGACTACGATTACGATCAAATTAAATCAAAATTGTTTCTCGTAGCTTCCAGTCTTTACTTGTAATAAATGATGATCTATGAATCTCCTATAAAAGATAATTTTTTCGCAATCCTGCAAATTTAGCGGAGCAAGCACAGACACGACGTGTCATTATTCCATAATAGGTGCTTAATTAATTCATAAAATTTTGCAGTTATCTTCGAATTCATAACAAAAAATTAATCTACTTGGCTTTAATCGAAATAAGGTATCTTCGTTTGTGATTGAATACCCCTACACACCATGCTTAATTGATGTCTAATCGGATTTTTTTTTCGTGTAGATGTCTTCGATCAACATCTCGGAAATTGCACCTTTTTTGGTCTTCATGTCCATAATGATGTTCGCTGAGAAGATCCCTGTTCATCTAGCATGTGCTTCGCCATATATTTCATTAGACAACAAATCATTGCGGATCTCAATGCACGAGTGGAAAGATTAACCGCAGATCATACGTCGCGAGATGCCACATTTATTATCGAAGGGCAGAGAATCATGGTGATGGTAAACACTGTGATTGAAGCTATTAATGGAATTACCGCCAATTACGAATCTCTTCGTGACCAATTGGACCATTTAACTGAAACGGGTTCCATAGGCAAATTAAGATCTGAACAATTTAATACGCCACCTGAACATATATCCAATTCTTCCCGAAAGATCTCTCACGCTTCTTCCAGTGGTTCAAGCCAATTATCATTTTCCAATATTATCTCAACAACTTGGAACGAATTCAAACTTATTTTTGATAGGATTATGGCGGAAAATAATTATTCTTTAGACGATATGTGTAATGCAGTATCTGTTGAAATTTATTGTCTTGGGGTGGGAAAAATTAACAAGAAGACGGTAAAAAAATTTTATTATAATGGTAATGATTTGAGGGGTGGAGCATTAAAAAAAATAGGTTCTTGGATAGATAGTAATAACTTAGCTAGTAATATGGGGTAGAGAAAGGAACAGCCATTACTTTACAATGTAGGATCCCGGCTTATTCCTCCCCCTTTGTTCCTACTCCACGATTCTATACAGGCCGGTCTTTACATGTAGTTTGTGATATAATTATCAATATATAATTTATTCTATGTAAATGCACAAATATTTTAGCGTAATATGTTAATAAAGCTTTAACCCAGGGTTTTAATTTTTAAACTTGTGTTTGTGTATCGAATAAAATAAAAAATCTTGTGATCCGATTTCTTGGTTACTATAATATGCACATATTTAATTGGACGATCCCATATATATCCCTTTAACGCGCGTTTCTTTTTTTTACTGCCAAGGTGATTTTCTGGCCTTCTCCTGTGAACCGGACGCGACATTTTAGAATGCTCCTTTTCTATGTCTACGACTTTTTCTTCCTATTTTGTGAGTGATATAAACTTATTTAGATTTCTTTTTGAAATAGATGCACAAGTATTCTGACCATAAGTACTTTGAGCAAAAATCAAAGTGGACTATTAAAGGATTTTTAGAGGATTGTGTTCTAGAACCGCTTGAACGGAAAACAGAGTGTTATATTATGTGCCTCGAAAAAATTGCCAATACTGAAGAAGGCCGGAGGCGTGATCAAGCAAATCAACTACTGCGTAGGTATAGATCGGTAAGTTGAAGAGATCTCTGGGGTTTACTATCTCCACAAAGCCATTGTTGGGGCATGGATGACCTCCGAGGTTGTCTGATGTTGAAGGCTCCGAGCCGGACTGGCAATGACTCCACTGGGGCATGGATGACCTCTGAGGTTGTCTGATGTTGAAGGCTCCGAGCCAAACCAGTGGGATAGAAAATCAGATGGGGTTGAGTATATTACTAACTATGTATTTATGCTAGGGAACGCGACCTGATTATCAAGTGGCCAAAAATTGGGACAATGCCCGTAAATCCTCGATTAACCTCTATCAACCAACATTTAATGGCAACTCTCTGGGTGTTGCAAATATCAGCGGTGGGACTATTGTTATTGGATCAAAAGAAGAGGCAACATCTTCGGGTAGTAAACGTGCTTTTGATAGCACTTTAGATTCGGATTTAATTTCTCCTGCGGGGTCAAGGAGGTAAATAGTCCTGCAAAATTTTTCTTACCTTTCTTTCATTGGTATGAAATATTGTTGGTAATTAAATATTTTATAATATAATATTCACAGAAATTATCAGGAAATCAGATCGATAATTCAACGTCTGGATCAGGATGCAAGAGATCTTACGAAAATGATAAAGAAGTTTATGTGATTGGTGATGACGACACTCTTGATTCCTCCAATTCCTCCGATTCTTTCAAATCCATTCATTCAGATAATAACAATAAGAAGGCAAGCAACATCAATGCAAGAATTGATGATCCATGTTAATATTAATAAAATATTTATATAAATTTAGCAAAAAATTGATAAAGGAAAAAAACGTGAAGATACAGAAGAAACACGAAGTACCAATGTTGTAAGTTGACATTGGATTGATCCTATGTAATTCATTCTTCTGATAGATAATATGCATTTCTTATTAGCCTAGGACACCATCCCCAAGGCCAATCAATAAAGCACTTATTATTATCACTCCACAAAAACCGACCCTTTCTGAAAAGTCAGCGCAATACTTACCTAATCATATAACAATAAATACAAACGAGCAACATGCAATTTTAAAAACTGAGGAGGTTTCTATAAAAATTCCGGATGTAATTTATAACTGGCTTATCAAAGTGACTTTCGGTAAGTTATCACAGGCTTATCTTTTATATAATTAAAGGTATGTCATTAAAAACCTCTCATTTAGACTGATAAGAAAGAATTTAAAAATGCCATTATGGCACAAATTGAATCGGATTGTGAAGATCATCATCATTTTCGTCAAGTATGCGAACTAATTCTTTACGACTTGTGGGTATATTTACTTTATCTATGAATTTTTATGTTTTATTCAGAATAACAATTTTACTTATGTAATTTTAAAATTAGTTACTATATGACACGATTGAGTTCATTGGATCGGAATATAAATGAGAGAACCTACACGTGGAAAGAATTGTCCCACTCTTCAAAGCACTACAATCAGAATATCCAGAATATAAATTCAGCTGGATCGAGATTGAAGTAAAAGTATTAAGGAAATGCTGAAGGTGTTTCCGGGTTTGATTTAATCATAAATAAAGCAGATAGTATAGGTATAGAGGTAGGCAGTTGTATTTATTGAGATATCTGGTGGCCCTAATAAACCGGATGAAAAACACATAAAAGGGGATTCAGAGAAACTTTTAAAAGAAGCCACATTTGGGTTGGTTTCTTTACTTAGGCATTATTTGGATAAATCTGCAGAGATGGCAAAGAACTTGCACGTTTATATGATACAATGCATCGGTAATGTCTTTATTATATTTCTCTATATCACTTTGATTTTCCTTCAAAATGTATTTTTCTTATATTTAATATTTATTTAGGTGATAGGATGACATTAAGTAAATTTTCGCTTAGTGAAAAACATCATTACAAAACTTCACAAATCAAATCCGCTCGATTTCCATTTTCGTTTGTTGAAGTTGCAGATTATTTGGAAATTTTTAAACTGTTATATGCTTTAATAGTGAGTATTTTCCATATATATATAATGTGTGTAAATTTTATCGGGAGCTTCAATGTAACATTCACATTTAATCTTTAGGATGGGCTTGAAAGTCAAACAAAAGAGCTACACAAATTAAGGTTATCCCCTAACGATTGTGTACCCAAAGTTCGAGACTGGCTTTGGATTCCGGACACAACTGCAACTTGGACAGGCGATCAATGATGTAATTTTAACTTCACGCGGTTTAAAACTCCAAGAAAATCCTTCGTGTCTCCGATAAACATATCTAATAATTTTAAATAAAAACGCATTATGAAAATAAACTAGAGCTCATTTTTTTATAAAAAAGTAACACATATACCACTACGCTATTATAATAAAGGCATTTGAAGTTTTAATTTTACTCAATAAGACCCAATTCTCGAAGATGCTCTAGAATAACTACATATGGGTCTTCGTAGTACCAAAATACCTTAAAACAATCCAGTTTTCTTCACATAATTCTTTCTTGAGTTGATCCCGCTCTTGCGGTCTGATAAAATTATTGGGATCTCCTTTGTGAAAGAATTTGATATATTTTTCGTGTTGTTCTCCTTGTACTTCGATTGCAAAACCATATTCTGGGTAAAATATATCAAGTTGTAGACCTTGAGGGGATTCAAACGTTTTTAAAGTCTGGCCAACGATTTTCTGATGGAAGTCCAAGATATTTCGTCACAATCTCGCGACATAAATTCTCCCGTTTGAATTTTGAGCAAAATGGACATCATGAATTATGTTTTTTTATACTATTAAAAGATGTATACCAAGTATGTCCTTTATCACATTTCCAATAATATTGATTTTTAGATTTGGTATAATTTTTAGAAAGACATTTACCACCATGTAAATAAGCAGTTTTTTGTAACTCACCAAGATTTAACTTAAATCCACATTTTGTACATTGTGGATTACTACCAAGAGATGCATACCATATATACAATTTATTACACTGCCATAATAATGGAGTTATATTATTAATATATTGATTGAAAAGATATTTTTCATCACAATTATGATAATCTCTTTCAAGGTAAGATGAATATTACCTGCACAATATAAATATCATTTACTATTACTGTAGTAACATAAATTTCTTTAATTTTATAATTTTTCAAACTTGGAATTTTTAGTCAATCAGTTGATTTTTAGAAAGTATATGATTTTGAATAATTTAATTGATGTATTAATTATGAATTCAGTTATAGTTCAGCAATACTTTAGCAATATTTTAAGATTATAATTATATAAATAGCTCAAAAGTTAATAATAATTCACAAACAGTTCATCAACAGTTCAGAAATAATTTAGAAATGATTCAAAAATGAATCTTATTTATTTTCTTTATTATTTTTTTCTTTTTAGAATATTTATCTTATCTTTTTATTTTATTTTATTATTTATATTATTATTTAGCTTATCATATGTATTTTATTACTTTATTTTATTTGTTTATTTATTGATTTTTTATTCTAAAACTTGTAATTGTATACTAGAATAGCAAATGAGTTATGAGTAAAGTTTAGATAGAATTTGTAAAATCTCAAAGATGTATAAATATCTCTGTTCTTGAATATAAAATAAACATACTTAAATAGTAATAATTCAATTATCTTTAAAAATACTTGAATTATATTTATCTTATAATTTTTTTTTAATTTTTGTCTTGATATTCTGCTTTTAATTATCTTTTTTATCATA
Source organism: Ambispora leptoticha (assembly GCA_910591765.1). Lineage (NCBI taxonomy): Eukaryota > Fungi > Glomeromycota > Glomeromycetes > Archaeosporales > Ambisporaceae > Ambispora > Ambispora leptoticha. The sequence continues at coordinate 2,563 of CAJVPS010002185.1, read as the reverse complement.
ATAGATTATATTTTGGCTAATTATACATTTTTCTTGTCTGAAAAATATAGATAATAGATGTCTCCTATTTAAAATAAGTTAAGTATATTTTATTTGATTTATGAAGATTCTTGTAAGCTTTCTCATATATAAAAGCTTTATTTTGTTTTTGGTATATATCTTTTGTTTGCCTAATAGTTAAAAAGAAATTATTAGAGAGTTTAGTTAGTATAATAGATCTTCTATTTTAGTTATAATATTTATTATCTAATTTTTGATATCTACCTTTTGAGTTTAGTTTTTATAATCATAACTTTTCTTTATTTTATTTCATTTTTATCTTGTATTAATATAATGTTTATAAGTATTAATACTAAAAATCTTTAAAATAATTATAATTCTCTTTATCTTTATAAATAATTCAGTTTTTATCTTCAAAACTTATTATAAATTATATTTCTGATAAAACCTATCTTCATGAATATAGTTTGTAATATTTGATATCTCTTCTGTAAATTTCAAACTTCCAGAAATTCCTTTTAATTTATTTTTATTATTTTTGTTATTTATTTATTTATTATTTTAAGAATTAGTTACTCTTGAAATATTTGATATCTAAATAATTAATCAATTTATGAGTATATATTATTCTTTTATTAAACTTTCAATTAACTTATATTTTAATGAATACAATCAAGATAATTCTTGAGAATTCTTATTTCATATCAAATTATATAACTACTATCCTTATTATTTTTCTGCAGACCAAAACTTGAATAGAAAATTTGTAAATTTTCTTATCTAAACTCAAAATTATTACATGATCTCACATAACAGATTATTACAGACATTATTTAATAATATAGTATAATAAAATCTTATACCTAATTAACTTTGCAGAAAAATTATTAAGTTATTAAACACTTTTATATTTGGCATAAAAATTACAGTTGAATAATAAATCTATTTTATTAATAATATTTTTTTGATTTTTGAAAAGACAAATAACTTTAAAATATTTTCAATTAATCAACTAACAGAATTAAAATATAAAAGTAATGAAACTAAAGATTCTAAAGAACTAATAGTTATAATCAAAGAAATTCAATATCAAAATTCTTAATTAAAAGAAAAATTAATTATATCAGACAGAATGAAAAGTCTCATTCAAGCTCTTGAAGAATTAACTTAATTTATAAAGATTTAAAGAATAGAAAAAATCCTTATTTCAATTTGTAAATTTAGAGATAATAATTAAAATCCAATTAAATAGTTATATAATTTTGAAATAGTCATGAAAGCTAATGAAATTATCAAAGAAAGAAAGATTAAGATAGTAAAAAAATATCTAAAAAAATCAGTTACTATCTGATTTGATTAATAAGTTATAAATAGTACTCTCAAATTAACTAAATAAATTATTAAAGAACATGATAAATATGATTTTACTTATTAATTTATTCTTAAATTTTATTTATCTTATAAGATGTAATAATAGCAAGATGAATTAAAATCACTAAAATAAACTAAAATAGTAGAAGAGTATATTAATTAATTTATAGAACTTGAAAGTAAAATAAATTCAAATAAATCTATTTAAAAGAATATAAGATTTGAATTTTTAAGAAAAATTTCAAATCTGAAATTCAAAATAAGTTAACCTAAATGTTGAAAATATAATAAAAAACATAATTGAAATTGCTAAAAATATTAAAGAAGCTGATTTAGATTTTCTTGAACAATCCTATTATCAAATATAAGCTCAATCAATAGATAAATAGAGTACTCTTGTTAAGATTTTACAAGATCTAACTAGTAAGTTAGATTATGTAAAATCTAATAAAAGATATAATAATCAGAATAATAATAATAATTAATAATAAAATTAGTTAAGAGATAAATTCACTATTATTTATTACAATTATAAAAAAAAAGAATATATTAATAAAGTATATCTAATTATCTCTCAATTTAAAAATTAATAATTTAATAATCAAAATATTTCTCAAAATAGAATAATTAAAATCAGAATAATAATAATAATAATAATAATAATAATTAGCAAAATTAGAATATTTAAAATAATAATTAGCAATCTAATAATTTCTAAAATCTGGATATTACTTTACTTCTGGTCTAAATTCAGAACTTGATAGTTATTTTATAAGTATCTACTGGTAGTTCTTTAAGTGATTTATCTACTCAATTTAATTTTCTTTATTAACAACTTATAATTATCTAGTTAGAGAAAGAAAATATACAAGAATTGTAAAAGAAAAAGAAGAAAGTGAGAAAGAAAATAGAGTTACTCAATCTTTATCAAAAATTTTTAAAGAAGATAAAACTAATTTAAAAAAAATGAAAGAAAGAAAGAGTATATCTTCTTATTTTTATAAAGAAAATAGAAATTTATAATATACTTGAAGATTTAATCTTTCAGAAAGCTAATATTATCATTATTTAACTCATCAAGATTTTATCTAAATAGAGAATTTCAATATTAAAAGATGTAAGATTATTTTGTTAATAATTATAAATAAGATAAAATATAATATGAATAGTTTTAATTTTATAACTTATAATT
>CAJVPS010002184.1:0-13013 GCA_910591765.1 Ambispora leptoticha | reverse complement strand
CCCAAATATTAAATAAGATATAATATTTAAAAATAGAAATGTGATAATAAATATAGTAATATATGATATAGAAATAGGAATATTTATAGAATAAATGAAAAATATAGAAATATGTGATTTTGCATAACTAGGAAAAGATTAAGAAATTAAGAAATTTTATGTCACTATGATAATAATATAAATTAAATTAATTAATTATATTTAATTATATATATATATCAGAATTAATAATTTATTTACTTTTTATAATTATTTTATTTCTTATAAATATATTATTTCTATTAGATAATTTAATTTTTGATCTAATTACTATTCTAATAATAAAATTATAAGCTTTATAAATTAAAATTATTAATATTATATTTTATTTTATTTATCATTATTAATAAATAATCTTATAATTTAATAATAATAAATATAATTATTATAAATATTATTCACTATATCTTATATTATATTATATATACTATATATACTTTATATATATATCTTAATTTTAATAAATTTGAATTATTATAAAAATAAATCAAAAATAATTTGTATATTTTATATAAGATATGACTAAATTTATTAATATAATAAAGAATAAAAGTTTTTCTAACTTAAAGTTCTTATCTTATTTTTTAATTAAACTATTTATATATTTAGAAAAACCAACAAAAAATATATTTATTTTAATATTATAAGTTAAAACTATTTTTTTTAGCTTAAAAAATTATAAAAAAGAAAAATTTAAATATAATATATTATTTTCTTTTTAACTAATACAGCTCTATATTAATATCTTAATAAATATAAGATTACAAAAAATAATATATTATTTAATAATAAAAAGACTTTATAATTACTCTTAGAAATATTTTTCAATTAATATATTATTAATAATATCTTTATTATCAATTATATCTTTTTATTAAATTAAATTTATATAAAATTATATTATTAAATTTAGAAATATAGTTGAATAAATCACAAATATAAATGATTTAAATCAAGTTATATATTTTATAAAAGATCTTAATCTGTTATAAAAATAAAAGTTAATTATTAAATATTAAAGATTTTAAAAAATAACTATTAATTTTGATATTATTATATATAAATAAAATAAATTTCTAGAAATATAAATAAATATAATAATATTATTATTTATTTTAATAGTTAAGAAATTATTAAAATAATAATTCTATATTTATAAAATTAGATCAAGTAAAAAGTTTATATCACAAAAAAAATAATTAGAAAAATAAAGTTAAATTACAAAAGATGACACCAGTAATAGTTGAACTTGCAGATGGCAAGAAGATAACAACAATCACCATGATAAAGATTGATGAATTAAAATTAGATACTTATAAAATGCATAAGATGGATACACAAGTTTTGAAATTGCAGAGATATGATCTCATCCTAGGTAAATCTTGGTTATTTCATGCCAATCCCACTATAAACTGGAGAAATAATACCATAACCTTTATTTATGGATTAAAAACAATTAAAGTTCAAGCTGATAATGAAGTTAAGTCAGGCTTCAGCTGCAATTCAATTTATATTTCCAAACAACAAATTGCAAATTTACCAGCAGATGCAGAACTCTTCATCATACATCTTAACAATGCTGAAGATAAAGAAGAAGTAAAAGAGAAGTCACTTTCACCAGAAATATTAGATATCAAAAAGAAATTTCAAGATGTTTTTCCTGAAATCTTACCAAATCAATTACCATCTAAAAGAGCAATTAATCATAAAATTAATCTCATTCCAGGATCTGAATCATCATCCAGATCTACCTACAGACTTTCTTTCACAGAGATGAATGAGCTCAAGAAACAATTAGCTGATCTTATTCAGAAAGTTTTCATTCACCTAAGTGTTTCACTCTTTGGAGTATCAGTTCTTTTTATACATAAGAAAGAAGGTACATTAAGATTATGTGTTGACTATAGAGCTTTAAATAAAATTATCATCAAGAATCACTATTAGTAATGAGAGCTGCAACTAGCTGTAACTCTGTTGTAATTTTCTAATTGGCTGCCATAACTCTGTCACAACTCTCTGATTAGCTGCCATAAATCACAACTAGTTGAGAAGCTATCTTTAATCACTATTCTTTACCAAGAATTGATGAGTTAATGAACAGACTTACAGGTTCAAAATACTTTTCAAAACTAGATTTATATTTAGATTATCATCAAATTCACATTGCAGAAGAAGACATACATAAAATAGTATTTAGAATTCATTATGGACACTATGAATTCTTGGTCTTACCCTTTGGTCTTACCAATATACCAGTCACCTTCATGATGCTTATAAACAATATATTTCATGATTATCTTAATAAATTTGTAATCATATACCTAAATGATATTTTGATTTACAGTAAAATCAAGAAAGAATATATTCAACATCTTCAGATAGTATTAGAAATACTTTGCAAACATAAATTATATGCCAAGTAGAAGAAGTGTGATATTATTTAGTAGTATATAGAATATCTTGAACACTTCATTTTAGCAGATGATATTTCTGTTGATCAAAGAAAAATTGCTGCTATTAAAGATTGGCCAGTACTAATAAATGTATCAGAACTTTGCTCATTCCTAGATCTTGCAAGTTATTACAGAAAACTTATGAAAGAATTTTTAGTAATAACATCATCACTCATAATATTTTTACATAAAGATCAAGAGTATGAATAGTCTATAACAATGTAACAAACTTTTAAATAACTAAAATAATATCTTATATCAGCTAAGATTCCAAATGATTTGATTTAAATCAGATCTTAAATGATTTGATTCAGTTTGATTCTGGTTCAATTCTTAATTTTTAGAAGAATCAAACTATTATAATTTGATTCAATTCTGATTATTAGCAGTTATGGAATTAAATCAAATCAAATTAATAATTTATATAATCTGATATAATTTTTCTGCCAAGTCATTTTTTTTCTGAATAGGTAAATTTTTTTTCATTAATAAATGATCAATCAGATTTAGAAGAGAGTAGTAGTATTCTGTATAGTACTTCTAGTATGACAGTATCTGATGAAAGTAAGAAGATAAGAAGTATTATTTGAATGCACTTTAGTTAGAATCACGTAAAAAACAAGGCAAAATATAATTATTATAGGTAAGTAGGTTAGTAATGAGTTTAGTAGCATATTTAGTATTGAAAAGAGAAGAAGAGAAACTTAAGAAAATGTAACGCATTTAGTATCAAAAAGAGAAGAGAACTTAAGAAATTTTTATTTATATATAGTATATTTAGTAAGAATAAAATTTTATTTTAACAGAAATTATTATATATGTGTTGATGACAGTATTTCAAATCTTCACAAGCATCTAAAAAGCCAACATTCAACCAAAATCTCTAAATCAGAAGACTCTGAAATGATTAATAAATGGTTAAAAAAAGGAGTATTACTTCTGATAATTGATATTTATCATTTTTATTTAATTTAATATTTACTAATCCTTGATTTAAAATAGCTATTTTCATCCAAAACATTTTAAGTCTTTCTTCTTTGCTGAATCGTATATTTTGACCAGCCTTTTTCTGAAGTTGAGAGTTCAAATTTATGTTAAATCTTTCATTTTCTCAAAATAGATATTATTACACCTTCTGCAAATACTATCAAAAATAAAATCATAAGAATCTTCAATGAAGAGAGAATACATTTGAAAGAAATATTACAGGTATATTAGAAGGCTTATCATATTTTTTTATATAAAAATACAGATACTAACTATTTTTTTAAAAAATATTTTATTTAAGAATATTTCAGGATGCATTTCCTTTACCCTTGATATCTGAACCTCTCATAATATAATATCTTTTCTTGAAATAATATGCCATTAGATCAGTGATAACTGGGCATTGCATGAAATACTAGTCAATTTTGTGAGATTATCTGAACTATATTCTGGTGATAATCTTTGTGAGACCTTTAAAAGAAGTTGTAGAGAATTAGCAATTTTTACTAAGATTTATTTGGATTAAGATTTGAATTTATTTTATATTAATTAAACTTAATAATATTTTATTTATTAGATTCTAGCATTAACAATAAATAATGTATCTAATAATGATATATTGTGCCAAGCTTTGAAAAACAAGTATGCAAATAAGAATATTAAGTTCAAAAAAAAGAATCAGCATATCAGATATCTCGTTCATATAATGAATCTTGCTGTATAAAGTCTTTTGAATTCATTTAGAACTAGAGCTTTGAAAGATGAAAATATGATAGAAGAGAAAAATATAGCCAATACATTGATTATTATTCAAAAGATATATTTATTTGTATTTTTTTTATTATGATTCTTTTCTCACTTACTTTGATTGCTTTTTTTAACTATAGAAATTGGTCATTAAAATTAGAGCATTTTCTCAACATTAGGAAAAATTTTCCAAATAATGTAATGTTCAAGGTATTTCTGAAAAAGAGTTAATTATTGATGTTGCAACCAGATGGAATTTAATATTTGATATGATAGAATGTGTATTTAAATATCATGAGATATAAAGCGTATATTTGAATATTTGGTGATATGTATTAACTTATAATTTTTTATTCTTAGTCTCTTAAAACTATAGCTATAGCTGATAGAGATTTATGAGATTGGGTTTTGAGTAAGAAGAATTGTGATAAAATATCTGAGATTATGATATTGTTACAGGTAAGCGTAATTTAATTTTTGTATTCTGTAAAAAAATTTCATACTTACATATTTCTTAGATTTTCAAACATGCAACTAACCATATTAGTATAAGTCATTATCTGACTCTTGTAGCAGTAGTTCCCATCTACAACTGGCTCATGAATAATATTGAAGACTTTTAAGATGCTGAAAAAAGATCAAATAATGTTAAAAAAATAGCACAAAAAGCATTTGATAAGCTTTCAAAGTATTATTTGAAAACTGATAGCTTGATTTATATAATTATGACAAGTAAGTATATTTTAGATTTTACTGCACCAAATTACATAACTGATATGATTACTAATTTATTATTTACTACATAAAGTTCTCGATTCATATATTAAGCTAAAATACTATAAAGACAATAATTAGGAAGAGTTATTTATTAGTGCAGCATGTAAAATGATAACTGATATATATACTTTGGACTACCTATCTCAACTTGAAGATTGTTCACCAGAGATCTAAGAAGATAATCTCATAATTCACATCTACAAGTGCTAGCGAATTGATAGGAGGAGTGAGTTATAATAATATCTGGAGAGATCTGTTATATCAGAAAAGATAGATATATTATAATGATAGAAAGTAATATTAAATTTATTGCTTTTGCTTACTGCATGCTCTGATAGTAATTTCATTATTCTAGGTCAGATTGGTATTTTATCACTTTAAATAAACTGATAAATTAGTATTTTTATAGCTTCATGAGGCTGAATATCCTTATCTGACAACTATAATAAAGGATTATTTGGCAATTCCAGCTATCAGTGTGCTAATTAAGCATGCATTTTCCAGTGGTATAGATCTAGTAACTTCTACTCAAAGCAAATTAGATGCAGAAACTATCAGAGTATGTATGTGTTTGAAAGAATGGTAGAGGTAATATATAAAATAATATATAAAATAATATGTAATTATCTAGAACTAAATAAAATTCTTATATTTTGGACAAAATATTTATTGTAAATATGAACTTTTAAGAGTGCAGATATTGGAAGAATCTGAAAGAGCAGCAAAAGATCAATGACAAACTGTAAATAAGTTAATAAAAGAATGTGAAAGGATTAAAGAGAGGGGAGATATCAAATAAATGATATCATTTATTGAAAATTTAAGAATAAATTTAGAGTCTCTCTTAATTTGAATAATATTTTTTTAATAATTAATTTTTATTTTTAAATTTATAATTCTCTTTGATGAAGATTACTTGTACAGTTACAATAAATTACTTTGTATGAGCAATCCATCTTGCCTCTTCATTTTATATAACCATGTAATTACTATTATCTAACTTTTATTTCAATTCACTGATCTGGATCTTCATTTATTTTGTTTATTTTTTGTAAAAATGAACAATATCATTATAAATTACCTATCATATGATCATAATATCAAATTTAGTGTGCTATGTATATAGTTAGAATACTTTTTTTAAAAAAAAATTACCTTTGATTTTGTAGCCTGAAGTATTTTAAGAAGCAAGTATAAAGTGATAAATAGCATAATGGATGATTAGTGAGTAATAAGAAATAAAAGGGGAGAGAGAGAAAATTTATTATAATGAATAAAATAATAAGGAAGTAGAAAAGTTTATTTTTTTTGTTCAGCAAAAGAGCAAAATTACACTCACGTATACATATACATACATATATACAGAGTGATCTTGTTAACCCATTATGAAAATATTATTTCTTATATCATGCCAGTAAGTCTTTTCTTGTATGTTCCAAATCTATGAATAGAAAATATAAATATCAGTTCTTGACTATACGTAGAATGAAGCCTATTACTTTACAATAGATATAAGATGAACTTTATCTCATCTATACATATCTATATTTATTCTTCTATGATTTTTTAGTTTTGTCTCATTATTTTCAGAATCTAGTATCAGGAAAAAATATTTTGGTAATGGTGAGTTTCTATCACTACTATCACTCCAAATTAGCAAAAAGAGAGCTAAATTTGTACTTTTGTTTGATCATCATGTTATGTATATAAAAAATGAAATTAAGTTGAACACCAGCAATGACCAGCAGATTTTCATGAATGAGAAGATTTGATTAAAAAGCCACTGCTTAACCTTGTTTAACATGAACAATTAATTTTAATTCTGAAAATGTCAGCTCTCCATCTTCAAAATTTTCAAGTAAATATACTATGCAAAGCGTATTTTGATGATCTTTCAAATTATGATAAAATTAACAGATAATATTATAATTGATACTGATAGTAGAAAAAGTTCCAAATAATTTTGGAATATTTGATCTGAGATCAAGATTTTTTATTTTAAGATATAAAGCTAGATAAGTGATTTCTAGATACTTATTAACTACATTAGAAAGTGATTGGATATCTTCTATTAAATCCTGAACATATTTTTGATGCTCTCTATAGTGAGAGAATATGATATTTGCTGTGATATACAAAAAGTTATTACTATCTGCAAATCTACTGAAATATTCAATCAAGTCCTTTGCAAATTATTTTAACTGATATGAAGGATGGGCAATTATGTGTTAATAGTATTGATCTACTACTATTCAAATATCACTCATGGCTATTTGATTATCAAGATCAAAAAAATTCATGATAGTTTCTCCAAAGAAATTCCTAAAGCACTGTGAATCAGAAATGTGATAATATCCTTCAAGTTTGTTTTTACTTATAACATCTTTCATTATTTTATCCGCAATATAAAGTTTATCTTTTGGATTCTGGAGAAATATTTCATTGATTTTATAACTTTCAAGTGATTTGTTCTGGGCTTTATATTAATATATATTTAGTATTCAAGTCCAAAGAAGATGGCAATGTCAATGAAGCTGTAGGATGTAATTTGGACTAATTTAAAACACACCTAAAGTACAAACTCTTTTCATGATAATTTTGATCATTCTAGCTCTGATGATATCAAAGAATCTCTGTAATTGAAAACTTCTAACTCTAATAAAGCCATAAATTCCATAGAAAATTTGAAGAAAATTGGAATTAATGGAGTACAATATGGTACTAGAGATTTCTTGCTATCATTATTACTATCATTATATATATTTTTCTTAATAATGTCTGAAATAATATTGAAATGATGAATAGAAAGTGCACAAAAATTAAGTGTATACGTATTTGCTTTTATAATATTTAATGAAAACAACTCCTAGTTAAGTAACTCCTGAATAACTAGTCTTTGCCATCTTTTTTCAAGGAATTTTTCCTAAAAGATAAGCCAAGAATTCATATAAATTACTGATTGCTTGTTATTACTTATTTTAAGATCATTAACAAGGAAATTCTCTGAAATCTATCAAGATAAAATATATTATTATATATTTTCTTTGGTTAACTTATGACTCTTGGATTGAGTTTTATATTAAGTAGAAATAAAATATTTATATATTGATAAAATAAAAAAAGTTATAAGATAAATTCTGCTAAATTATTTCATGTCTCATAGCTTAGTGAATTAAACTGCAAAAACACTATGCTATATTTTTCTCCTCACTAATGGTGACATAAATAATTTAATGATTCATACCCTCATAAAATAAGAAAAATATATCTCAAAAAGATACCCTAAAGGGTCTGAAAAAATACCAATACTCAAATCTGTAAAAATAAATATACTCTCAATAGATTAAAAATAATATTAATCTTGGTAGAAAGATCAGAAATGAATAGTATCTTTTCTTCTGATATTTAGAAGGGTTCATTCTGTTCATGCTCATGTTCACATTCCTGCTTAAGTTTTTTATTTCTATATTTGTGGGCCTCTTGTGATAACTTCTTCATAACTGGTATTTCCTCTAATGAAGCTTCTTCTTTTTGCTTATTAATCAGGTTAGTTATGTTCATCATAGAAGTTAGTGGTGAAATAAAGGTTTGCAGTATATTAACTAATAACTAAAGAAATCTAAAGCAATACTATTCAACAAGCTATTAGAAATAAAATTCCTAGAGCTAATATCCTACTTAAGAAGAATAGCATATACTTTCAAAGAAAAAGAAGCGTGGGAAGTAAAGATAATAATAATAAAACAAATGATAATTGTTATCATGTATATGTATATAATAATTTAAATTCTATATCATTATCATTATGTATTAAAAAATAATAAATCATGTGACTTCTGATCACATTCTGTCTTTTCAGAGTTCTGCCTATATAGATCTCCTTTTTTGGAATTAGTTTAATATATATAATAGTAATATTATATTTGGTAATATATATATTAGTTTAATAAATAATATATTAAATTATTAAGAAAAAATACAATACTTTTCATATTAATATATAAACTGTAAGATATCAGTATTCAATGCAACTAAAAAGTCAATTATCAACCTCTGGAGTACTGCATAGTATATTGCTAAGTTCTTGTATTAAGAACTTTATAATATCTGTCAATTTCTTGTGTAAGTAACTCGGTCATTCTTTTAAATTTTTATATGAATCTATTATTTTCTATATTTTCTTCTAATAAAAATATGCCTAACTCAAATATCTATCTAATCCTATTTATTGTATCTCTATTTTATTCAGAGCCTTGACATCAATTAATGGTAATATAAGAATTACTTGTAAATACCATGGGTATGCTGATAGTTCACATATACCTATTCCAAGGATCATTATGCATACTGATTTATTGATGGCAATCCATATCAAAAGAGATAAATAGATAATCATACCAGTGCTTTGTGAATTGAAAAGTGATTATTTAAAAATCCAGTACATGAACATATCCAAGTTTCTAGATATATATTATATCTTTCTTTCTTGCTGATTGATCTTTGGCTAAGCTTTAACTATTCTTGTTTGAAAGTATTCTATCAGGTAGGAAATGTATATCCATTAAGGTAAAGTGCTACTATATCTTCCATATCTTTGACTAATTATTATATTAGTATTTGAGTTAGTTGATTGAGACATGGGCAATTATAATTATACTTATAATTATACTTGAGTACTCTTTAATGAGACTCAATAATTATTATTATCTGAGCAATTGGTATTGTATTGACATATAAGGCATGGATAAATAACTGCTAATCCTTACGATTATACTAATTGCACTAAAGATATCCTCATACTGCAGCATAATTTTTTTGCTAGCAATATTGATAAGTCTCTTGAATACAAAGTATATATAGTTCTAGGAGTTATTAGTATTATTACAACTGTAATTAGGCAAATTTGATATTACTTGTAGATTTAATTAGGAAAGGGAAATATGTTTATTAGATGTTATATCTATATTACAAGTATTATTTAACAAAGAAGTCACAGAAAAAATAAATTTATAAATAGGTAAATAATATGTTTTATTAATTTGTTTCTAATCATAATCATTGCTTTTTCTAATCAAAGATCTTGTTTTATATTTTATATTAAAGTACTTTGATCAATTAATAAAGATCTTAATAGAAATAATACCTAATTATCTTCTTTTTCAGTAAGTCTTAATGATTAAAGGTATTGGAATAATGATAATTGTAGTTAATTATCTGACTAATACTAATTTCTTAATGTAAAATCAAGATTTATTTGGTGCTGTTTCATATATTTTTTTTGACAAGTTCCTTCAACTTTAGTTCTTGACTTATTATTTGGGTTTTCTGATAATAGCGAGAAATCACGAGAACTTTTCTGACCAGGACATGTGTTTCCATCTCTACCAGATAATCCAAGCTTCCTTTACCATTAGATTATCTTTATATTTTATATTGGTGAGTAATTTTTCATCTTTGAAATTTATTTTTTTTTCATTCTTCATTAAACTGATATTTTCTCTTTTAGCAAGCAACTCTTTAATCATCAAAAACATCAGAATGATGATAATTGTGATTAATAATCTGATTGATGCTATTACTTGATAATTCTATATCTTTTCATTGACAAGTTTTTTTAACTTCAGTTCTTGATTTATCATTTAGATTTTCTGATGATGATGAAGAATTATACTGGTATGATGAGAACTTTTCTGACCAAATGCATATTTTCATTGTTACCAGATAATCCAAGCTTTCTTCACTGTTAGATTATCTTCATATTTGTATTAATAAGTAATTTTCATCTTTGAAATTTTTTTTTATTTCTTATTAAATCGATATTTCTCTCTTTCAGCAAGCTAGTTTTTAATCATCAAAGATATCAGAATTATGATTAATAATCTGATCAATGCTATTACTTGGTGGTTCTATACCTTTTCATTGACAAGTTTCTTCGACTTCAGTTCTTGATTTATCATTTAGATTTTCTGATGGTGGTGAATAATTATACTGGTATGACAAGAACTTTTCTGACTAGTCATTTTTTTTCATAGTTATCTTTTTTCATAATTATCTTTTTTCATAGTCATCTTTTTTGAATTTCTCAATTACTAATTATGATGAAGTTCTTTGATGATGATTGTGAAGAGAATTATGAATTCTGCTGATTTTAGAAGTAATTCAAATTCAGTATTAGAATGATAATAGATGAGATGTATGGATTTAGAAGAAAATGTGCTATATTCTATTTGTAACTCATTTATTTGCATAATTAATTCAGAAAGTGTCACAATATACACATAATATAAATATAAATATTCTTTTTTGGAAGGATAAAAGCTGTTTAATTTAAATAGAACAAAGATATTTTTCATTCAAATCAAAAAATCAATTTGTTAATCAAAAAACTTTCATTAGATAATCCAAGCTTTCTTCACCATTAGATTATCTTCATATTTATACTGGTAAGTAATTTTTCATCTTTGGAATTTATTTTTTTTTTCATTTCTCATTAAATCAATATTTCCTCTTTCAGCAAGCAAGTCTTTAACCATCAAAGGCATTAGAATGATGATAATTGTGATTGATAATCTGATTGATATTATTACTTGGTGATTTTATATCTTTTCATTGACAAGTTCCTACAACTTTAGTTCTTGATTTATCATTTGAATTTTCTGGTGATGGTGAATAATTACTGGTATAATGAGAACTTTTCTGATCAAACATATATTTCCATTATCATCAGGTAATCCAAGTTTCCTTTACCATTGGATTATCTTCATGTTTTGTATCAGTGAGTAATTTTTCATCTTTGGAATTTATTTTTCATTCCTCATTAAACTGATATTTTTTCTTTTAGCAAGCAAGTCTTTAACCATCAAAGATATCAAAATAATAATAATCATGATTGATAATCTAATTGATGCTATTACTTGGTGGTTCTATATCTTTTCATTAACAAGTTCCTTCAATTTTAGTTCTTGATTATCATTTGGATTTTCTGGTGATGGTGAGAAATCATCAATATGAGGAGAATTTTTCTGATCAGAATGCATATTTCCATCTCTAACAGATAATCCAAGCTTTCTTTACTATTAGATTATTTTCATGTGAGTAATTTTTTCACTTTTGAAATTTCTTTTAAGCATTTTGATCAATCCAAAATCAAAATCTAACTATTTCTTCTGAATAATAATAATTATAATTAGCTCAAGTCTGAGAAAGTAAGCAAGAGTAAGCAAGTGGACAAGTGAAAAAGCAAGAGTAAATAAGTTAATAGTAATTGAGTGGGTAATCTTATAAGTAATCAACAAGCAATCAAGAAGATAATTGAATAGAAAAGAATAAGTGAGCTTTAACTATCAATAAGATAAAGTGAGAATTTAATAAGTCTTATTTTATTTGAATATTCTTAATATTTAAATTATTCTTGAGTTACATTATAAATAAAAAAAACAAAACACAAGTTTATTCTTAATATTTAAATTATTCTTAAGTTATATTGTAAATAAAAAACAAAATACAAATTTATTCTTAAAGTTTAAATTACATTGTAAATAAAAAAATAAAGTTTATTATTCTTGAATTATATTATAAATAAATAATAAATACATGACATTCTCATTCTAATCTTAAAGGTATCAGAGGTAGACTTCAGAAACTCTGAAAAGACAGAATGTGATCAGAAGTTACATGATCTATCATTTTTTTCTGTTTCACTTTGTTACTACTTTACTATAATGTCACATATCTGGATCAAACCTGATTCTTTTTGGAACCAAATTGAACTGTGGGACTATGAATTGATTTCTTGTAAAATTGAATTGAAAAATTTGATTCAGTTCTGGTTCTGCTAAAAACTAAACCAAATTGAATCATTTGGAATCTTAACATCAGCATTAGTTTTGTTATTACCTGATTCAAAACTATCATTTACAATTACTACAGATACTGTTACCGTAGTAACATAAATTTCTTTAATTTCATAATTTTTCAAACTTGAAAAATGCGACCAATCAATTGATCTTT